>RAIA01000131.1:0-23790 GCA_003664395.1 Leishmania lainsoni
GGGAGTGACCGCCGCACGCGGTGCCGCGCCGGAGGGCGAAGCCTGGCGCAGGGCCTCGCGGAGCCCGGCCTGCAGCTGGCCAGCTGCCTGCAGCACCTCCGGCATGCACCCATGCGCCCTCCCTCCACTCCCCCCCCTGCTGTGCCCGCACGGCAGCGGCCACTGCTTCCGCCCTCGAGCAGGAATGTGGACGCTGCCCGCGTGGGCAGGGCGTGTGCGCGCGTGCGGCTCTCCCCTCCTCCGGCATCTTTTTCTGTGCGCGGCACGGTGTCTTCCTGTGCGTGTCTCGTCTCTCACTGTTGCTTGCGTGCCTTGACTTGCTTTTCGATAATGAACGTCGCGGCGGCCACTGCCACCGCTCTCCGCCGGGAGAAGGAGTGGGGAGCGCCGAGCTCCTTGCTGCTGTCCGTGGCGGAGCTGCCTCTTTTCGTGCTGGTGCCTCGCGCTGTGCGGTCCTGCTCTGTGCTGCGCCGTCGCGCCTGTCGGGGGACGCCCACACGCGCAGCCGCAGGACGGCGATGCCTTTGTCTTTGCTGATTCCCCTTGGTTGACCCCTTTGATTTCACTGCCCTTTGCTCGGTGTCCCTCTGGGCACTTCTTTGCTCTCTCTCTCCCCTCCCCCTGTCTTTTGCCCGTGCGTGAGTACGGGCGTGTGCTCGGCGGCGGAGGACGAGCGCGGCGTGCGGTGCGGCTCTCCTCCCCTCTCTTCTTATCGGATATCGTTTCTGATTTGTTTGTGCTCTCTGTGTTTTGCGCAGGTTTATCTCCCTCTCCTTTCGCTCCTCGGCCGATAAGAAGACAGAGTCTGCGTTGCCTCTCTCGCGCCTCTCGTTTGCGCCCCCTTCTGCCTGCGCCCCGCTCCCCCTGCGTGCGTGCGCGCGCGCGCGTGCTGGTGCTCGCTGGGGAAGTGGGCGACAGGCTTTGCCTTGCAGCGACGGAGGGGGCGGGGGGCGAGAAGGTGGCGGTGCCGGCATGACTGCGCTCCCGCCCTCGCTCCCTCGTTGTGAGTCTCTCTGCCGCGCCCTCCGCCCCCTCCACGCCCGGTCTCGTCTCCCTTGCGCCCCTTCGCTGTCGGCGCGGCGTGTCGCGCACCCGCCTCGCACTCTCGCTTGCCGTCGCCTCACTGCACTCCCCCACCTCTGTTTGTCCCTCTCTCTGTTGTTCTCCTCCCTCCACCATGCGCGCCTCCCCCACTCCTCGGCCTTTGCAACACGAGCGCCAACAACGCGCGCGCACGCGCAGCAGCATCCCAGCTATTCCTTCCTGTGGACTCGACTCTCTTTCGCTCACTTATTCCCCCCGCCTCTCCCCTCGTCTGCACAGCTTCGCAGTGTCACCCCCCGCGTCACGCTTTCTGCCGCCCAGGAGCTTGCTGTGGCAGTCCGTTGTGTGCTTGCGAAGATGGAGTGGAGAGCGTGCGTTGTGGCCTACGCTATTCTACAGGCTGTGGCATTCTTGTTGGTGCTGGCGGCTACGCCGATCGACATGTACCGGTTTAGACGGCGGTATATCACCCACAACACCACCGTCACAACCCTATGGGGCGTGAAGATGGGTCCTCTCAACATCACCAACGTCATACCGTCATACATCTTGTGGAGACGATGTCCAGCTCGCGCCAACCGCTTTCTTCTCGCTCAAGCGTTCGCTGTGATCTCTATCCTCATCTATGGCGCGGCAACTGTCTTGGGCTTCATCATGGTGTACTGCTGCCATTGGCTTCGCGTGGTCTGCGTGGCGCTGAACGGTGTTGGTGCTCTCACCGTGTGCATTGTCTGGGCAGCTGTAGCGGTGACATACAACACGTATGAAGGCCCCGACTGTTGGCAAGAGAGCGTGTTCTCGACCTACGGAACCGGCTTTATTTTCTTACTGCTGGCGTGGGTTCTCGATCTCTTCAACATGGCCTTCCTGCTGCTCCCCCTCACAATTGTAGCAGGGCCTGAGGATGCACATAGAGAGGAGGAATACAACGAAAATGTGGGAGTGTACTCAGGGGAGATGTTGAACGAAAGCTTGGGGGAAGCTCGAACAGTGTGAACAAGCAAAACACTCTTCCAGAGGATTAGTCGCAGAGGTAGGGAAAGTGATAGGCTTGCTACCGTGCACCCTAGCACGGCGTCCCTGCCTGTCGCTGTCCTCTGGAGCTGATTAAAGGGCTGCGCAGGCGTGCTCCCCGCCCCCATTCCCCGTTGCCGGGAGCCGCTGGTGCTGCCTCTGCCATCGCGTGTCTTTCCTTCGCCTCTTTGCACGGCCCTCGGTGTGCGCGCATCCTCTCGACGTGCCCTCCCTCCCCCCCGCTTCCCCTCACGCGTTGGCGCGGTGCGTGCGAGCGCGTGGCGGGAGGAAGGCACGCGTGCTGTTTTCGTGGCTTCTCCGGTGCGCCCCTGCCTTCCGTTCTTGGTGTCTCTCCTCATGCGTTTGTGCGTTCTCACCTAATTTGTTGCTTGTCTGCGCGGCGGCGGGCCGCTCGTGTCCGCGGTGCCCTCTGCGGCCTCGCCTCTCCTGCGCTGCTCGTGCCTTTTTCGTTGCCCATGGTGCACTGCCTGATGGCCCCACTGAATGCCCCCGGACTCGGGAGTGGGGAGTGACCGCCGCACGCGGTGCCGCGCCGGAGGGCGAAGCCTGGCGCAGGGCCTCGCGGAGCCGGGCCTGCAGCTGGCCAGCTGCCTGCAGCACCTCCGGCATGCACCCATGCTGCCCTCCCTCCACTCCCCCCCCCCTGCTGCCCGCACGGCAGCGCGGCCACTGCTTCCGCCCTCGAGCAGGAATGTGGACGCTGCCCGCGTGGGGCAGGGCGTGTGCGCGCGTGCGGCTCTCCCCTCCTCCGGCATCTTTTCTGTGCGCGGCACGGTGTCTTCCTGTGCGTGTCTCGTCTCTCACTGTTGCTTGCGTGCCTTGACTTGCTTTTCGATAATGAACGTCGCGGCGGCCACTGCCACCGCTCTCCGCCGGAGAAGGAGTGGGGAGCGCCGAGCTCCTTGCTGCTGTCCGTGGCGGAGCTGCCTCTTTTCGTGCTGGTGCCTCGCGCTGTGCGGTCCTGCTCTGTGCTGCGCCGTCGCGCCTGTCGGGGGACGCCCACACGCGCAGCCGCAGGACGGCGATGCCTTTGTCTTTGCTGATTCCCCTTGGTTGACCCCTTTGATTTCACTGCCCTGTGCTCGGTGTCCCTCTGGGCACTTCTTTGCTCTCTCTCCCCTCCCCCTGTCTTTTGCCCGTGCGTGAGTACGGGCGTGTGCTCGGCGGCGGAGGACGAGCGCGGCGTGCGGTGCGGCTCTCCTCCCCTCTCTTCTTATCGGATATCGTTTTCTGATTTGTTTGTGCTCTCTGTGTTTTGCGCAGGTTTATCTCCCCTCTCCTTTCGCTCCTCGGCCGATAAGACAGAGTCTGCGTTGCCTCTCTCGCGCCTCTCGTTTGCGCCCCTTCTGCCTGCGCCCCGCTCCCCCCTGCGTGCGTGCGCGCGCGCGTGCTGGTGCTCGCTGGGGAAGTGGGCGACAGGCTTTGCCTTGCAGCGACGGAGGGGGCGGGGGGCGAGAAGGTGGCGGTGCCGGCATGACTGCGCTCCCGCCCTCGCTCCCTCGTTGTGAGTTCTCTGCCGCGCCCTCCGCCCCCTCCACGCCCGGTCTCGTCTCCCTTGCGCCCCTTCGCTGTCGGCGCGGCGTGTCGCGCACCCGCCTCGCACTCTCGCTTTGCCCGTCGCCTCACTGCACTCCCCCACCTCTGTTTGTCCCTCTCTCTGTTGTTCTCCTCCCTCCACCATGCGCGCCTCCCCACTCCTCGGCCTTTGCAACACGAGCGCCAACAACGCGCGCGCCACGCGCAGCAGCATCCCAGCTATTCCTTCCTGTGGACTCGACTCTCTTTCGCTCACTTATTCCCCCCGCCTCTCCCCTCGTCTGCCACAGCTTCGGCAGTGTCACCCCCCGCGTCACGCTTTCTGCCGCCAGGAGCTCTGCTGTGGCAGTCCGTTGTGTGCTTGCGAAGATGGAGTGGAGAGCGTGCGTTGTGGCCTACGCTATTCTACAGGCTGTGGCATCTTGTTGGTGCTGGCGGCTACGCCGATCGACATGTACCGGTTTAGACGGCGGTATATCACCCACAACACCACCGTCACAACCCTATGGGGCGTGAAGATGGGTCCTCTCAACATCACCAACGTCATACCGTCATACATCATTGTGGAGACGATGTCCAGCTCGCGCCAACCGCTTTCTTCTCGCTCAAGCGTTCGCTGTGATCTCTATCCTCATCTATGGCGCGGCAACTGTCTTGGGCTTCATCATGGTGTACTGCTGCCATTGGTTCGCGTGGTCTGCGTGGCGCTGAACGGTGTTGGGTGCTCTCACCGTGTGCATTGTCTGGGCAGCTGTAGCGGTGACATACAAACACGTATGAAGCCCCGACTGTTGGCAAGAGAGCGTGTTCTCGACCTACGGAACCGGCTTTATTTTCTTACTGCTGGGCGTGGGTTCTCGATCTCTTCAACATGGCCTTCCTGCTGCTCCCCCTCACAATTGTAGCAGGGCCTGAGGATGCACATAGAGAGGAGGAATACAACGAAAATGTGGGAGTGTACTCAGGGGAGATGTTGAACGAAAGCTTGAGGGGAAGCTCGAACAGTGTGAACAAGCAAAACACTCTTCCAGAGGATTAGTCGCAGAGGTAGGGAAAGTGATAGGGCTTGCTACCGTGCACCCCTAGCACGGCGTCCCTGCCTGTCGCTGTCCTCTGGAGCTGATTAAAGGCTGCGCAGGCGTGCTCCCCGCCCCCATTCCCCGTTGCCGGGAGCCGCTGGTGCTGCCTCTGCCATCGCGTGTCTTTCCCTTCGCCTCTTTGCACGGCCCTCGGTGTGCGCGCATCCTCTCGACGTGCCCTCCCTCCCCCCCCCGCTTCCCCTCACGCGTTGGCGCGGTGCGTGCGAGCGCGTGGCGGGAGGAAGGCACGCGTGCTGTTTTCGTGGCTTCTCCGGTGCGCCCCTGCCTTTCCGTTCTTGGTGTCTCTCCTCATGCGTTTGTGCGTTCTCACCTAATTTGTTGCTTGTCTGCGCGGCGGCGGGCCCGCTCGTGTCCGCGGTGCCCTCTGCGGCCTCGCCTCTCCTGCGCTGCTCGTGCCTTTTTCGTTGCCCATGGTGCACTGCTGATGGCCCCACTGAATGCCCCGGACTCGGGAGTGGGGAGTGACCGCCGCACGCGGTGCCGCGCCGGAGGGCGAAGCCTGGCGCAGGGCCTCGCGGAGCCGGGCCTGCAGCTGGCCAGCTGCCTGCAGCACCTCCGGCATGCACCCATGCTGCCCTCCCTCCACTCCCCCCCCCTGCTGCCCGCACGGCAGCGGCCACTGCTTCCCGCCCTCGAGCAGGAATGTGGACGCTGCCCGCGTGGGGCAGGGCGTGTGCGCGCGTGCGGCTCTCCCCTCCTCCGGCATCTTTTCTGTGCGCGGCACGGTGTCTTCCTGTGCGTGTCTCGTCTCTCACTGTTGCTTGCGTGCCTTGACTTGCTTTTCGATAATGAACGTCGCGGCGGCCACTGCCACCGCTCTCCGCCGGGAGAAGGAGTGGGGAGCGCCGAGCTCCTTGCTGCTGTCCGTGGCGGAGCTGCCTCTTTTCGTGCTGGTGCCTCGCGCTGTGCGGTCCTGCTCTGTGCTGCGCCGTCGCGCCTGTCGGGGGACGCCCACACGCGCAGCCGCAGGACGGCGATGCCTTTGTCTTTGCTGATTCCCCTTGGTTGACCCCTTTGATTTCACTGCCCTGTGCTCGGTGTCCCTCTGGGCACTTCTTTGCTCTCTCTCCCCTCCCCCTGTCTTTTGCCCGTGCGTGAGTACGGGCGTGTGCTCGGCGGCGGAGGACGAGCGCGGCGTGCGGTGCGGCTCTCCTCCCCTCTCTTCTTATCGGATATCGTTTTCTGATTTGTTTGTGCTCTCTGTGTTTTGCGCAGGTTTATCTCCCCTCTCCTTTCGCTCCTCGGCCGATAAGACAGAGTCTGCGTTGCCTCTCTCGCGCCTCTCGTTTGCGCCCCCTTCTGCCTGCGCCCCGCTCCCCCTGCGTGCGTGCGCGCGCGCGTGCTGGTGCTCGCTGGGAAGTGGGCGACAGGCTTTGCCTTGCAGCGACGGAGGGGGCGGGGGGCGAGAAGGTGGCGGTGCCGGCATGACTGCGCTCCCGCCCTCGCTCCCTCGTTGTGAGTCTCTCTGCCGCGCCCTCCGCCCCCTCCACGCCCGGTCTCGTCTCCCTTGCGCCCCTTCGCTGTCGGCGCGGCGTGTCGTGCACCCGCCTCGCACTCTCGCTTGCCCGTCGCCTCACTGCACTCCCCCACCTCTGTTTGTCCCTCTCTCTGTTGTTCTCCTCCCTCCACCATGCGCGCCTCCCCCACTCCTCGGCCTTTGCAACACGAGCGCCAACAACGCGCGCGCACGCGCAGCAGCATCCCAGCTATTCCTTCCTGTGGACTCGACTCTCTTTCGCTCACTTATTCCCCCCGCCTCTCCCCTCGTCTGCACAGCTTCGCAGTGTCACCCCCCGCGTCACGCTTTCTGCCGCCCAGGAGCTCTGCTGTGGCAGTCCGTTGTGTGCTTGCGAAGATGGAGTGGAGAGCGTGCGTTGTGGCCTACGCTATTCTACAGGCTGTGGCATTCTTGTTGGTGCTGGCGGCTACGCCGATCGACATGTACCGGTTTAGACGGCGGTATATCACCCACAACACCACCGTCACAACCCTATGGGGCGTGAAGATGGGTCCTCTCAACATCACCAACGTCATACCGTCATACATCTTGTGGAGACGATGTCCAGCTCGCGCCAACCGCTTTCTTCTCGCTCAAGCGTTCGCTGTGATCTCTATCCTCATCTATGGCGCGGCAACTGTCTTGGGCTTCATCATGGTGTACTGCTGCCATTGGCTTCGCGTGGTCTGCGTGGCGCTGAACGGTGTTGGTGCTCTCACCGTGTGCATTGTCTGGGCAGCTGTAGCGGTGACATACAACACGTATGAAGGCCCCGACTGTTGGCAAGAGAGCGTGTTCTCGACCTACGGAACCGGCTTTATTTTCTTACTGCTGGCGTGGGTTCTCGATCTCTTCAACATGGCCTTCCTGCTGCTCCCCCTCACAATTGTAGCAGGGCCTGAGGATGCACATAGAGAGGAGGAATACAACGAAAATGTGGGAGTGTACTCAGGGGAGATGTTGAACGAAAGCTTGAGGGGCAGCTCGAACAGTGTGAACAAGCAAAACACTCTTCCAGAGGATTAGTCGCAGAGGTAGGGAAAGTGATAGGCTTGCTACCGTGCACCCCTAGCACGGCGTCCCTGCCTGTCGCTGTCCTCTGGAGCTGATTAAAGGGCTGCGCAGGCGTGCTCCCCGCCCCCATTCCGCGTTGCCGGGAGCCGCTGGTGCTGCCTCTGCCATCGCGTGTCTTTCCCTTCGCCTCTTTGCACGGCCCTCGGTGTGCGCGCATCCTCTCGACGTGCCCTCCCTCCCCCCCCGCTTCCCCTCACGCGTTGGCGCGGTGCGTGCGAGCGCGTGGCGGGAGGAAGGCACGCGTGCTGTTTTCGTGGCTTCTCCGGTGCGCCCCTGCCTTCCGTTCTTGGCGTCTCTCCTCATGCGTTTGTGCGTTCTCACCTAATTTGTTGCTTGTCTGCGCGGCGGCGGGCCCGCTCGTGTCCGCGGTGCCCCTCTGCGGCCTCGCCTCTCCTGCGCTGCTCGTGCCTTTTTCGTTGCCCATGGTGCACTGCCTGATGGCCCCACTGAATGCCCCCGGACTCGGGAGTGGGGAGTGACCGCCGCACGCGGTGCCGCGCCGGAGGGCGAAGCCTGGCGCAGGGCCTCGCGGAGCCCGGGCCTGCAGCTGGCCAGCTGCCTGCAGCACCTCCGGCATGCACCCATGCTGCCCTCCCTCCACTCCCCCCCCCTGCTGCCCGCGTGGGCAGGGCGTGTGCGCGCGTGCGGCTCTCCCCTCCTCCGGTATTTTTTCTGTGCGCGGCACGGTGTCTTCCTGTGCGTGTCTCGTCTCTCACTGTTGCTTGCGTGCCTTGACTTGCTTTTCGATAATGAACGTCGCGGCGGCCACTGCCACCGCTCTCCGCCGGGAGAAGGAGTGGGGAGCGCCGAGCTCCTTGCTGCTGTCCGTGGCGGAGCTGCCTCTTTTCGTGCTGGTGCCTCGCGCTGTGCGGTCCTGCTCTGTGCTGCGCCGTCGCGCCTGTCGGGGGACGCCCACACGCGCAGCCGCAGGACGGCGATGCCTTTGTCTTTGCTGATTCCCCTTGGTTGACCCCTTTGATTTCACTGCCCTTGCTCGGTGTCCCTCTGGGCACTTCTTTGCTCTCTCTCCCCTCCCCCTGTCTTTTGCCCGTGCGTGAGTACGGGCGTGTGCTCGGCGGCGGAGGACGAGCGCGGCGTGCGGTGCGGCTCTCCTCCCCTCTCTTCTTATCGGATATCGTTTTCTGATTTGTTTGTGCTCTCTGTGTTTTGCGCAGGTTTATCTCCCCTCTCCTTTCGCTCCTCGGCCGATAAGACAGAGTCTGCGTTGCCTCTCTCGCGCCTCTCGTTTGCGCCCCCTTCTGCCTGCGCCCCGCTCCCCCCTGCGTGCGTGCGCGCGCGCGTGCTGGTGCTCGCTGGGGAAGTGGGCGACAGGCTTTGCCTTGCAGCGACGGAGGGGGCGGGGGGCGAGAAGGTGGCGGTGCCGGCATGACTGCGCTCCCGCCCTCGCTCCCTCGTTGTGAGTCTCTCTGCCGCGCCCTCCGCCCCCTCCACGCCCGGTCTCGTCTCCCTTGCGCCCCTTCGCTGTCGGCGCGGCGTGTCGTGCACCCGCCTCGCACTCTCGCTTGCCCGTCGCCTCACTGCACTCCCCCACCTCTGTTTGTCCCTCTCTCTGTTGTTCTCCTCCCTCCACCATGCGCGCCTCCCCCACTCCTCGGCCTTTGCAACACGAGCGCCAACAACGCGCGCGCACGCGCAGCAGCATCCCAGCTATTCCTTCCTGTGGACTCGACTCTCTTTCGCTCACTTATTCCCCCCGCCTCTCCCCTCGTCTGCACAGCTTCGCAGTGTCACCCCCCGCGTCACGCTTTCTGCCGCCCAGGAGCTCTGCTGTGGCAGTCCGTTGTGTGCTTGCGAAGATGGAGTGGAGAGCGTGCGTTGTGGCCTACGCTATTCTACAGGCTGTGGCATTCTTGTTGGTGCTGGCGGCTACGCCGATCGACATGTACCGGTTTAGACGGCGGTATATCACCCACAACACCACCGTCACAACCCTATGGGCGTGAAGATGGGTCCTCTCAACATCACCAACGTCATACCGTCATACATCTTGTGGAGACGATGTCCAGCTCGCGCCAACCGCTTTCTTCTCGCTCAAGCGTTCGCTGTGATCTCTATCCTCATCTATGGCGCGGCAACTGTCTTGGCTTCATCATGGTGTACTGCTGCCATTGGCTTCGCGTGGTCTGCGTGGCGCTGAACGGTGTTGGTGCTCTCACCGTGTGCATTGTCTGGGCAGCTGTAGCGGTGACATACAACACGTATGAAGCCCCGACTGTTGGCAAGAGAGCGTGTTCTCGACCTACGGAACCGGCTTTATTTTCTTACTGCTGGCGTGGGTTCTCGATCTCTTCAACATGGCCTTCCTGCTGCTCCCCTCACAATTGTAGCAGGGCCTGAGGATGCACATAGAGAGGAGGAATACAACGAAAATGTGGGAGTGTACTCAGGGGAGATGTTGAACGAAAGCTTGAGGGGAAGCTCGAACAGTGTGAACAAGCAAAACACTCTTCCAGAGGATTAGTCGCAGAGGTAGGGAAAGTGATAGGCTTGCTACCGTGCACCCCTAGCACGGCGTCCCTGCCTGTCGCTGTCCTCTGGAGCTGATTAAAGGGCTGCGCAGGCGTGCTCCCCGCCCCCATTCCCCGTTGCCGGGAGCCGCTGGTGCTGCCTCTGCCATCGCGTGTCTTTCCCTTCGCCTCTTTGCACGGCCCTCGGTGTGCGCGCATCCTCTCGACGTGCCCTCCCTCCCCCCCCGCTTCCCCTCACGCGTTGGCGCGGTGCGTGCGAGCGCGTGGCGGGAGGAAGGCACGCGTGCTGTTTTCGTGGCTTCTCCGGTGCGCCCCTGCCTTCCGTTCTTGGTGTCTCTCCTCATGCGTTTGTGCGTTCTCACCTAATTTGTTGCTTGTCTGCGCGGCGGCGGGCCCGCTCGTGTCCGCGTGCCCCTCTGCGGCCTCGCCTCTCCTGCGCTGCTCGTGCCTTTTTCGTTGCCCATGGTGCACTGCCTGATGGCCCCACTGAATGCCCCCGGACTCGGGAGTGGGGAGTGACCGCCGCACGCGGTGCCGCGCCGGAGGGCGAAGCCTGGCGCAGGGCCTCGCGAGCCCGGGCCTGCAGCTGGCCAGCTGCCTGCAGCACCTCCGGCATGCACCCATGCTGCCCTCCCTCCACTCCCCCCCCCTGCTGCCCGCGTGGGGCAGGGCGTGTGCGCGCGTGCGGCTCTCCCCTCCTCCGGCATTTTTTCTGTGCGCGGCACGGTGTCTTCCTGTGCGTGTCTCGTCTCTCACTGTTGCTTGCGTGCCTTGACTTGCTTTTCGATAATGAACGTCGCGGCGGCCACTGCCACCGCTCTCCGCCGGGAGAAGGAGTGGGGAGCGCCGAGCTCCTTGCTGCTGTCCGTGGCGGAGCTGCCTCTTTTCGTGCTGGTGCCTCGCGCTGTGCGGTCCTGCTCTGTGCTGCGCCGTCGCGCCTGTCGGGGGACGCCCACACGCGCAGCCGCAGGACGGCGATGCCTTTGTCTTTGCTGATTCCCCTTGGTTGACCCTTTGATTTCACTGCCCTTTGCTCGGTGCCCCTCTGGGCACTTCTTTGCTCTCTCTCCCCTCCCCCTGTCTTTTGCCCGTGCGTGAGTACGGCGTGTGCTCGGCGGCGGAGGACGAGCGCGGCGTGCGGTGCGGCTCTCCTCCCCTCTCTTCTTATCGGATATCGTTTTCTGATTTGTTTGTGCTCTCTGTGTTTTGCGCAGGTTTATCTCCCCTCTCCTTTCGCTCCTCGGCCGATAAGACAGAGTCTGCGTTGCCTCTCTCGCGCCTCTCGTTTGCGCCCCCTTCTGCCTGCGCCCCGCCCCCCCCCTGCGTGCGTGCGCGCGCGCGTGCTGGTGCTCGCTGGGGAAGTGGGCGACAGGCTTTGCCTTGCAGCGACGGAGGGGCGGGGGGCAGAAGGTGGCGGTGCCGCATGACTGCGCTCCCGCCCTCGCTCCCTAGTTGTGAGTCTCTCTGCCGCGCCCTCCGCCCCCTCCACGCCCGGTCTCGTCTCCCTTGCGCCCCTTCGCTGTCGGCGCGGCGTGTCGTGCACCCGCTCGCACTCTCGCTTGCCCGTCGCCTCACTGCACTCCCCCACCTCTGTTTGTCCCTCTCTCTGTTGTTCTCCTCCCTCCACCATGCGCGCCTCCCCCACTCCTCGGCCTTTGCAACACGAGCGCCAACAACGCGCGCGCACGCGCAGCAGCATCCCAGCTATTCCTTCCTGTGGACTCGACTCTCTTTCGCTCACTTATTCCCCCCGCCTCTCCCCTCGTCTGCACAGCTTCGCAGTGTCACCCCCCGCGTCACGCTTTCTGCCGCCCAGGAGCTCTCTGTGGCAGTCCGTTGTGTGCTTGCGAAGATGGAGTGGAGAGCGTGCGTTGTGGCCTACGCTATTCTACAGGCTGTGGCATTCTTGTTGGTGCTGGCGGCTACGCCGATCGACATGTACCGGTTTAGACGGCGGTATATCACCCACAACACCACCGTCACAACCCTATGGGGCGTGAAGATGGGTCCTCTCAACATCACCAACGTCATACCGTCATACATCTTGTGGAGACGATGTCCAGCTCGCGCCAACCGCTTTCTTCTCGCTCAAGCGTTCGCTGTGATCTCTATCCTCATCTATGGCGCGGCAACTGTCTTGGGCTTCATCATGGTGTACTGCTGCCATTGGCTTCGCGTGGTCTGCGTGGCGCTGAACGGTGTTGGTGCTCTCACCGTGTGCATTGTCTGGGCAGCTGTAGCGGTGACATACAACACGTATGAAGGCCCCGACTGTTGGCAAGAGAGCGTGTTCTCGACCTACGGAACCGGCTTTATTTTCTTACTGCTGGCGTGGGTTCTCGATCTCTTCAACATGGCCTTCCTGCTGCTCCCCCTCACAATTGTAGCAGGGCCTGAGGATGCACATAGAGAGGAGAATACAACGAAAATGTGGGAGTGTACTCAGGGGAGATGTTGAACGAAAGCTTGAGGGGAAGCTCGAACAGTGTGAACAAGCAAAACACTCTTCCAGAGGATTAGTCGCAGAGGTAGGGAAAGTGATAGGCTTGCTACCGTGCACCCCTAGCACGGCGTCCCTGCCTGTCGCTGTCCTCTGGAGCTGATTAAAGGGCTGCGCAGGCTGCTCCCCGCCCCCATTCCCCGTTGCCGGGAGCCGCTAGTGCTGCCTCTGCCATCGCGTGTCTTTCCCTTCGCCTCTTTGCACGGCCCTCGGTGTGCGCGCATCCTCTCGACGTGCCCTCCCTCCCCCCCCCGCTTCCCCTCACGCGTTGGCGCGGTGCGTGCGAGCGCGTGGCGGGAGGAAGGCACGCGTGCTGTTTTCGTGGCTTCTCCGGTGCGCCCCTGCCTTCCGTTCTTGGTGTCTCTCCTCATGCGTTTGTGCGTTCTCACCTAATTTGTTGCTTGTCTGCGCGGCGGCGGGCCCGCTCGTGTCCGCGTGCCCCTCTGCGGCCTCGCCTCTCCTGCGCTGCTCGTGCCTTTTTCGTTGCCCATGGTGCACTGCCTGATGGCCCCACTGAATGCCCCCGGACTCGGGAGTGGGAGTGACCGCCGCACGCGGTGCCGCGCCGGAGGGCGAAGCCTGGCGCAGGGCCTCGCGGAGCCCGGGCCTGCAGCTGGCCAGCTGCCTGCAGCACCTCCGGCATGCACCCATGCTGCCCTCCCTCCACTCCCCCCCCCCTGCTGCCCGCGTGGGGCAGGGCGTGTGCGCGCGTGCGGCTCTCCCCTCCTCCGGCATTTTTTCTGTGCGCGGCACGGTGTCTTCCTGTGCGTGTCTCGTCTCTCACTGTTGCTTGCGTGCCTTGACTTGCTTTTCGATAATGAACGTCGCGGCGGCCACTGCCACCGCTCTCCGCCGGGAGAAGGAGTGGGGAGCGCCGAGCTCCTTGCTGCTGTCCGTGGCGGAGCTGCCTCTTTTCGTGCTGGTGCCTCGCGCTGTGCGGTCCTGCTCTGTGCTGCGCCGTCGCGCCTGTCGGGGACGCCCACACGCGCAGCCGCAGGACGGCGATGCCTTTGTCTTTGCTGATTCCCCTTGGTTGACCCCTTTGATTTCACTGCCCTTTGCTCGGTGCCCTCTGGGCACTTCTTTGCTCTCTCTCCCCTCCCCCTGTCTTTTGCCCGTGCGTGAGTACGGGCGTGTGCTCGGCGGCGGAGGACGAGCGCGGCGTGCGGTGCGGCTCTCCTCCCTCTCTTCTTATCGGATATCGTTTTCTGATTTGTTTGTGCTCTCTGTGTTTTGCGCAGGTTTATCTCCCCTCTCCTTTCGCTCCTCGGCCGATAAGACAGAGTCTGCGTTGCCTCTCTCGCGCCTCTCGTTTGCGCCCCCTTCTGCCTGCGCCCCGCCCCCCCCTGCGTGCGTGCGCGCGCGCGTGCTGGTGCTCGCTGGGGAAGTGGGCGACAGGCTTTGCCTTGCAGCGACGGAGGGGCGGGGGGCGAGAAGGTGGCGGTGCCGGCATGACTGCGCTCCCGCCCTCGCTCCCTAGTTGTGAGTCTCTCTGCCGCGCCCTCCGCCCCTCCACGCCCGGTCTCGTCTCCCTTGCGCCCCTTCGCTGTCGGCGCGGCGTGTCGTGCACCCGCCTCGCACTCTCGCTTGCCCGTCGCCTCACTGCACTCCCCCACCTCTGTTTGTCCCTCTCTCTGTTGTTCTCCTCCCTCCACCATGCGCGCCTCCCCCACTCCTCGGCCTTTGCAACACGAGCGCCAACAACGCGCGCGCACGCGCAGCAGCATCCCAGCTATTCCTTCCTGTGGACTCGACTCTCTTTCGCTCACTTATTCCCCCCGCCTCTCCCCTCGTCTGCACAGCTTCGCAGTGTCACCCCCCGCGTCACGCTTTCTGCCGCCCAGGAGCTCTGCTGTGGCAGTCCGTTGTGTGCTTGCGAAGATGGAGTGGAGAGCGTGCGTTGTGGCCTACGCTATTCTACAGGCTGTGGCATTCTTGTTGGTGCTGGCGGCTACGCCGATCGACATGTACCGGTTTAGACGGCGGTATATCACCCACAACACCACCGTCACAACCCTATGGGGCGTGAAGATGGGTCCTCTCAACATCACCAACGTCATACCGTCATACATCTTGTGGAGACGATGTCCAGCTCGCGCCAACCGCTTTCTTCTCGCTCAAGCGTTCGCTGTGATCTCTATCCTCATCTATGGCGCGGCAACTGTCTTGGGCTTCATCATGGTGTACTGCTGCCATTGGCTTCGCGTGGTCTGCGTGGCGCTGAACGGTGTTGGTGCTCTCACCGTGTGCATTGTCTGGGCAGCTGTAGCGGTGACATACAACACGTATGAAGGCCCCGACTGTTGGCAAGAGAGCGTGTTCTCGACCTACGGAACCGGCTTTATTTCTTACTGCTGGCGTGGGTTCTCGATCTCTTCAACATGGCCTTCCTGCTGCTCCCCCTCACAATTGTAGCAGGGCCTGAGGATGCACATAGAGAGGAGGAATACAACGAAAATGTGGGAGTGTACTCAGGGGAGATGTTGAACGAAAGCTTGAGGGGAAGCTCGAACAGTGTGAACAAGCAAAACACTCTTCCAGAGGATTAGTCGCAGAGGTAGGGAAAGTGATAGGCTTGCTACCGTGCACCCCTAGCACGGCGTCCCTGCCTGTCGCTGTCCTCTGGAGCTGATTAAAGGGCTGCGCAGGCGTGCTCCCCGCCCCATTCCCCGTTGCCGGGAGCCGCTGGTGCTGCCTCTGCCATCGCGTGTCTTTCCCTTCGCCTCTTTGCACGGCCCTCGGTGTGCGCGCATCCTCTCGACGTGCCCTCCCTCCCCCCCCCCCCCGCTTCCCCTCACGCGTTGGCGCGGTGCGTGCGAGCGCGTGGCGGGAGGAAGGCACGCGTGCTGTTTTCGTGGCTTCTCCGGTGCGCCCCTGCCTTCCGTTCTTGGTGTCTCTCCTCATGCGTTGTGCGTTCTCACCTAATTTGTTGCTTGTCTGCGCGGCGGCGGGCCCGCTCGTGTCCGCGGTGCCCCTCTGCGGCCTCGCCTCTCCTGCGCTGCTCGTGCCTTTTTCGTTGCCATGGTGCACTGCCTGATGGCCCCACTGAATGCCCCGGACTCGGGAGTGGGAGTGACCGCCGCACGCGGTGCCGCGCCGGAGGGCGAAGCCTGGCGCAGGGCCTCGCGGAGCCCGGGCCTGCAGCTGGCCAGCTGCCTGCAGCACCTCCGGCATGCACCCATGCTGCCTCCCTCCACTCCCCCCCCCTGCTGCCCGCGTGGGGCAGGGCGTGTGCGCGCGTGCGGCTCTCCCCTCCTCCGGCATTTTTTCTGTGCGCGGCACGGTGTCTTCCTGTGCGTGTCTCGTCTCTCACTGTTGCTTGCGTGCCTTGACTTGCTTTTCGATAATGAACGTCGCGGCGGCCACTGCCACCGCTCTCCGCCGGGAGAAGGAGTGGGGAGCGCCGAGCTCCTTGCTGCTGTCCGTGGCGGAGCTGCCTCTTTCGTGCTGGTGCCTCGCGCTGTGCGGTCCTGCTCTGTGCTGCGCCGTCGCGCCTGTCGGGGACGCCCACACGCGCAGCCGCAGGACGGCGATGCCTTTGTCTTTGCTGATTCCCCTTGGTTGACCCCTTTGATTTCACTGCCCTGTGCTCGGTGTCCCTCTGGGCACTTCTTTGCTCTCTCTCCCCTCCCCCTGTCTTTTGCCCGTGCGTGAGTACGGGCGTGTGCTCGGCGGCGGAGGACGAGCGCGGCGTGCGGTGCGGCTCTCCTCCCCTCTCTTCTTATCGGATATCGTTTTCTGATTTGTTTGTGCTCTCTGTGTTTTGCGCAGGTTTATCTCCCCTCTCCTTTCGCTCCTCGGCCGATAAGACAGAGTCTGCGTTGCCTCTCTCGCGCCTCTCGTTTGCGCCCCCTTCTGCCTGCGCCCCGCTCCCCCTGCGTGCGTGCGCGCGCGCGTGCTGGTGCTCGCTGGGGAAGTGGGCGACAGGCTTTGCCTTGCAGCGACGGAGGGGGCGGGGGGCGAGAAGGTGGCGGTGCCGGCATGACTGCGCTCCCGCCCTCGCTCCCTAGTTGTGAGTCTCTCTGCCGCGCCCTCCGCCCCCTCCACGCCCGGTCTCGTCTCCCTTGCGCCCCTTCGCTGTCGCGCGGCGTGTCGTGCACCCGCCTCGCACTCTCGCTTGCCCGTCGCCTCACTGCACTCCCCCACCTCTGTTTGTCCCTCTCTCTGTGTTTCTCCTCCCTCCACCATGCGCGCCTCCCCCACTCCTCGCCTTTGCAACACGAGCGCCAACAACGCGCGCGCACGCGCAGCAGCATCCCAGCTATTCCTTCCTGTGGACTCGACTCTCTTTCGCTCACTTATTCCCCCCGCCTCTCCCCTCGTCTGCACAGCTTCGCAGTGTCACCCCCCGCGTCACGCTTTCTGCCGCCCAGGAGCTCTGCTGTGGCAGTCCGTTGTGTGCTTGCGAAGATGGAGTGGAGAGCGTGCGTTGTGGCCTACGCTATTCTACAGGCTGTGGCATTCTTGTTGGTGCTGGCGGCTACGCCGATCGACATGTACCGGTTTAGACGGCGGTATATCACCCACAACACCACCGTCACAACCCTATGGGGCGTGAAGATGGGTCCTCTCAACATCACCAACGTCATACCGTCATACATCTTGTGGAGACGATGTCCAGCTCGCGCCAACCGCTTTCTTCTCGCTCAAGCGTTCGCTGTGATCTCTATCCTCATCTATGGCGCGGCAACTGTCTTGGGCTTCATCATGGTGTACTGCTGCCATTGGCTTCGCGTGGTCTGCGTGGCGCTGAACGGTGTTGGTGCTCTCACCGTGTGCATTGTCTGGGCAGCTGTAGCGGTGACATACAACACGTATGAAGGCCCCGACTGTTGGCAAGAGAGCGTGTTCTCGACCTACGGTACCGGCTTTATTTTCTTACTGCTGCGTGGTTCTCGATCTCTTCAACATGGCCTTCCTGCTGCTCCCCCTCACAATTGTAGCAGGGCCTGAGGATGCACATAGAGAGAGGAATACAACGAAAATGTGGAGTGTACTCAGGGGAGATGTTGAACGAAAGCTTGAGGGAAGCTCGAACAGTGTGAACAAGCAAAACACTCTTCCAGAGGATTAGTCGCAAGGTAGGGAAAGTGATAGGCTTGCTACCGTGCACCCTAGCACGGCGTCCCTGCCTGTCGCTGTCCTCTGGAGCTGATTAAAGGCTGCGCAGGCGTGCTCCCCGCCCCCATTCCGCGTTGCCGGGAGCCGCTGGTGCTGCCTCTGCCATCGCGTGTCTTTCCCTTCGCCTCTTTGCACGGCCCTCGGTGTGCGCGCATCCTCTCGACGTGCCCTCCCTCCCCCCCCCCCGCTTCCCCTCACGCGTTGGCGCGGTGCGTGCGAGCGCGTGGCGGGAGGAAGGCACGCGTGCTGTTTTCGTGGCTTCTCCGGTGCGCCCCTGCCTTCCGTTCTTGGTGTCTCTCCTCATGCGTTTGTGCGTTCTCACCTAATTTGTTGCTTGTCTGCGCGGCGGCGGACCTGCTCTTGTCCGCGGCGCCCCTCTGCGGCCTCGCCTCTCCTGCGCTGCTCGTGCCTTTTTCGTTGCCCATGGTGCACTGCCTGATGGCCCCACTGAATGCCCCGGACTCGGGAGTGGGGAGTGACCGCCGCACGCGGTGCCGCGCCGGAGGCGAAGCCTGGCGCAGGGCCTCGCGGAGCCCGGGCCTGCAGCTGGCCAGCTGCCTGCAGCACCTCCGGCATGCACCCATGCTGCCCTCCCTCCACTCCCCCCCCCTGCTGCCCGCGTGGGGCAGGGCGTGTGCGCGCGTGCGCTCTCCCCTCCTCCGGCATTTTTTCTGTGCGCGGCACGGTGTCTTCCTGTGCGTGTCTCGTCTCTCACTGTTGCTTGCGTGCCTTGACTTGCTTTTCGATAATGAACGTCGCGGCGGCCACTGCCACCGCTCTCCGCCGGGAGAAGGAGTGGGGAGCGCCGAGCTCCTTGCTGCTGTCCGTGGCGGAGCTGCCTCTTTTCGTGCTGGTGCCTCGCCCTGTGCGGTCCTGCTCTGTGCTGCGCCGTCGCGCCTGTCGGGGACGCCCACAACGCGCAGCCGCAGGACGGCGATGCCTTTGTCTTTGCTGATTCCCCTTGGTTGACCCCTTTGATTTCACTGCCCTGTGCTCGGTGTCCCTCTGGGCACTTCTTTGCTCTCTCTCCCTCCCCTGTCTTTTGCCCGTGCGTGAGTACGGGCGTGTGCTCGGCGGCGGAGGACGAGCGCGGCGTGCGGTGCGGCTCTCCTCCCCTCTCTTCTTATCGGATATCGTTTTCTGATTTGTTTGCTCTCTGTGTTTTGCGCAGGTTTTATCTCCCTCTCCTTTCGCTCCTCGGCCGATAAGACAGAGTCTGCGTTGCCTCTCTCGCGCCTCTCGTTTGCGCCCCCTTCTGCCTGCGCCCCGCTCCCCCCTGCGTGCGTGCGCGCGCGCGTGCTGGTGCTCGCTGGGGAAGTGGGCGACAGGCTTTGCCTTGCAGCGACGGAGGGGCGGGGGGCGAGAAGGTGGCGGTGCCGGCATGACTGCGCTCCCGCCCCTCGCTCCCTAGTTGTGAGTCTCTCTGCCGCGCCCTCCGCCCCTCCACGCCCGGTCTCGTCTCCCTTGGCCCCTTCGCTGTCGGCGCGGCGTGTCGTGCACCCGCCTCGCACTCTCGCTTGCCCGTCGCCTCACTGCACCCCCACCTCTGTTTGTCCCTCTCTCTGTTGTTCTCCTCCCTCCACCATGCGCGCCTCCCCACTCTCGGCCTTTGCAACACGAGCGCCAACAACGCGCGCGCACGCCAGCAGCATCCCAGCTATTCCTTCCTGTGGACTCGACTCTCTTTCGCTCACTTATTCCCCCCGCCTCTCCCCTCGTCTGCACAGCTTCGCAGTGTCACCCCCCGCGTCACGCTTCTGCCGCCCAGGAGCTCTGCTGTGGCAGTCCGTTGTGTGCTTGCGAAGATGGAGTGGAGAGCGTGCGTTGTGGCCTACGCTATTCTACAGGCTGTGGCATTCTTGTTGGTGCTGGCGGCTACGCCGATCGACATGTACCGGTTTAGACGGCGGTATATCACCACAACACCACCGTCACAACCCTATGGGGCGTGAAGATGGGTCCTCTCAACATCACCAACGTCATACCGTCATACATCTTGTGGAGACGATGTCCAGCTCGCGCCAACCGCTTTCTTCTCGCTCAAGCGTTCGCTGTGATCTCTATCCTCATCTATGGCGCGGCAACTGTCTTGGGCTTCATCATGGTGTACTGCTGCCATTGGCTTCGCGTGGTCTGCGTGGCGCTGAACGGTGTTGGTGCTCTCACCGTGTGCATTGTCTGGGCAGCTGTAGCGGTGACATACAACACGTATGAAGGCCCCGACTGTTGGCAAGAGAGCGTGTTCTCGACCTACGGAACCGGCTTTATTTTCTTACTGCTGGCGTGGGTTCTCGATCTCTTCAACATGGCCTTCCTGCTGCTCCCCCTCACAATTGTAGCAGGGCCTGAGGATGCACATAGAGAGGAGGAATACAACGAAAATGTGGGAGTGTACTCAGGGGAGATGTTGAACGAAAGCTTGAGGGGAAGCTCGAACAGTGTGAACAAGCAAAACACTCTTCCAGAGGATTAGTCGCAGAGGTAGGGAAAGTGATAGGCTTGCTACCGTGCACCCCTAGCACGGCGTCCCTGCCTGTCGCTGTCCTCTGGAGCTGATTAAAGGGCTGCGCAGGCGTGCTCCCCGCCCCCATTCCGCGTTGCCGGGAGCCGCTGGTGCTGCCTCTGCCATCGCGTGTCTTTCCCTTCGCCTCTTTGCACGGCCCTCGGTGTGCGCGCATCCTCTCGACGTGCCCTCCTCCCCCCCCCCGCTTCCCCTCACGCGTTGGCGCGGTGCGTGCGAGCGCGTGGCGGGAGGAAGGCACGCGTGCTGTTTTCGTGGCTTCTCCGGTGCGCCCCTGCCTTCCGTTCTTGGTGTCTCTCCTCATGCGTTTGTGCGTTCTCACCTAATTTGTTGCTTGTCTGCGCGGCGGCGGGCCCGCTCGTGTCCGCGGTGCCCCTCTGCGGCCTCGCCTCTCCTGCGCTGCTCGTGCCTTTTTCGTTGCCCATGGTGCACTGCCTGATGGCCCCACTGAATGCCCCCGGACTCGGGAGTGGGGAGTGACCGCCGCACGCGGTGCCGCGCCGGAGGGCGAAGCCTGGCGCAGGGCCTCGCGGAGCCCGGGCCTGCAGCTGGCCAGCTGCCTGCAGCACCTCCGGCATGCACCCATGCTGCCCTCCCTCCACTCCCCCCCCCTGCTGCCCGCGTGGGGCAGGGCGTGGCGCGCGTGCGGCTCTCCCCTCCTCCGGCATTTTTTCTGTGCGCGGCACGGTGTCTTCCTGTGCGTGTCTCGTCTCTCACTGTTGCTTGCGTGCCTTGACTTGCTTTTCGATAATGAACGTCGCGGCGGCCACTGCCACCGCTCTCCGCCGGGAGAAGGAGTGGGGAGCGCCGAGCTCCTTGCTGCTGTCCGTGGCGGAGCTGCCTCTTTTCGTGCTGGTGCCTCGCGCTGTGCGGTCCTGCTCTGTGCTGCGCCGTCGCGCCTGTCGGGGACGCCCACACGCGCAGCCGCAGGACGGCGATGCCTTTGTCTTTGCTGATTCCCTTGGTTGACCCCTTTGATTTCACTGCCCTGTGCTCGGTGTCCCTCTGGGCACTTCTTTGCTCTCTCTCCCCTCCCCCTGTCTTTTGCCCGTGCGTGAGTACGGGCGTGTGCTCGGCGGCGGAGGACGAGCGCGGCGTGCGGTGCGGCTCTCCTCCCCTCTCTTCTTATCGGATATCGTTTTCTGATTTGTTTGTGCTCTCTGTGTTTTGCGCAGGTTTATCTCCCCTCTCCTTTCGCTCCTCGGCCGATAAGACAGAGTCTGCGTTGCCTCTCTCGCGCCTCTCGTTTGCGCCCCCTTCTGCCTGCGCCCCGCTCCCCCCTGCGTGCGTGCGCGCGCGCGTGCTGGTGCTCGCTGGGGAAGTGGGCGACAGGCTTTGCCTTGCAGCGACGGAGGGGGCGGGGGGCGAGAAGGTGGCGGTGCCGGCATGACTGCGCTCCCGCCCTCGCTCCCTCGTTGTGAGTCTCTCTGCGCGCCCTCCGCCCCCTCCACGCCCGGTCTCGTCTCCCTTGCGCCCCTTCGCTGTCGGCGCGGCGTGTCGCGCACCCGCCTCGCACTCTCGCTTGCCCGTCGCCTCACTGCACTCCCCCACCTCTGTTTGTCCCTCTCTCTGTTGTTCTCCTCCTCCACCATGCGCGCCTCCCCCACTCCTCGGCCTTTGCAACACGAGCGCCAACAACGCGCGCGCACGCGCAGCAGCACCCAGCTATCCTTCCTGTGGCTTCGACTCTCTTCCGCTCACTTATTCCCCCCGCTCTCCCCTCGTCTGCACAGCTTCGCAGTGTCACCCCCCGCGTCACGCTTTCTGCCGCCCAGGAGCTCTGCTGTGGCAGTCCGTTGTGTGCTTGCGAAGATGGAGTGGAGAGCGTGCGTTGTGGCCTACGCTATTCTACAGGCTGTGGCATTCTTGTTGGTGCTGGCGGCTACGCCGATCGACATGTACCGGTTTAGACGGCGGTAATATCACCCCAACACCACCGTCACAACCCTATGGGCGTGAAGATGGTCCTCTCAACATCACCAACGTCATACCCGTCATACATCTTGTGGAGACGATGTCCAGCTCGCGCCAACCGCTTTCTACTTGCTCCAAGCGTTCGCTGTGATCTCTATCCTCATCTATGGCGGGCAACTGTCTTGGCTTCATCATGGTGTACTGCTGCCATTGGCTTCGCGTGGGTCTGCGTGGCGCTGAACGGTGTTGGTGCTCTCACCGTGTGCATTGTCTGGGCAGCTGTAGCGGTGACATACAACATGTATGAAGGCCCCGACTGTTGGCAAGAGAGCGTGTTCTCGACTACGAACCGGCTTTATTTTCTTACTGCTGGCGTGGGTTCTCGATCTCTTCAACATGGCCTTCCTGCTGCTCCCCTCACAATTGTAGCAGGGCCTGAGGATGCACATAGAGAGGAGAATACAACAAAAATGTGGGAGTGTACTCAGGGAGATGTTGAACGAAAGCTTGAGGGGAAGCTCGAACAGTGTGAACAAGCAAAACACTCTTCCAGAGGATTAGTCGCAGAGGTAGGGAAAGTGATAGGCTTGCTACCGTGCACCCCTAGCACGGCGTCCCTGCTGTCGCTGTCCTCTGGAGCTGATTAAAGGGCTGCGCAGGCGTGCTCCCGCGCCCCATTCCGCGTTGCCGGAGCCGCTGGTGCTGCCTCTGCCATCGCGTGTCTTTCCCTTCGCCTCTTTGCACGCCCTCGGTGTGCGCGCATCCTCTCGACGTGCCCTCCCTCCCCCCCCCGCTTCCCCTCACGCGTTGGCGCGGTGCGTGCGAGCGCGTGGCGGAGGAAGGCACGCGTGCTGTTTTCGTGGCTTCTCCGGTGCGCCCCTGCCTTCCGTTCTTGGTGTCTCTCCTCATGCGTTTGTGCGTTCTCACCTAATTTGTTGCTTGTCTGCGCGGCGGCGGGCCCGCTCGTGTCCGCGGTGCCCTCTGCGGCCTCGCCTCTCCTGCGCTGCTCGTGCCTTTTTCGTTGCCCATGGTGCACTGCCTGATGGCCCCACTGAATGCCCCCGACTCGGGAGTGGGGAGTGACCGCCGCACGCGGTGCCGCGCCGGAGGGCGAAGCCTGGCGCAGGGCCTCGCGGAGCCCGGGCCTGCAGCTGGCCAGCTGCCTGCAGCACCTCCGGCATGCACCCATGCTGCCCTCCTCCACTCCCCCCCCCCTGCTGCCCGCGTGGGGCAGGGCGTGGTGCGCGCGTGCGGCTCTCCCCTCCTCCGGCATTTTTTCTGTGCGCGGCACGGTGTCTTCCTGTGCGTGTCTCGTCTCTCACTGTTGCTTGCGTGCCTTGACTTGCTTTTCGATAATGAACGTCGCGGCGGCCACTGCCACCGCTCTCCGCCGGGAGAAGGAGTGGGAGCGCCGAGCTCCTTGCTGCTGTCCGTGGCGGAGCTGCCTCTTTCGTGCTGGTGCCTCGCCCTGTGCGGTCCTGCTCTGTGCTGCGCCGTCGCGCCTGTCGGGGGA
The DNA here is from genome assembly GCA_003664395.1 of Leishmania lainsoni. NCBI lineage: Eukaryota > Euglenozoa > Kinetoplastea > Trypanosomatida > Trypanosomatidae > Leishmania > Leishmania lainsoni. Next base: position 23,346 of record RAIA01000131.1, read on the forward strand.
CGCCCACACACGCGCAGCCGCAGGACGGCGATGCCTTGTCTTTGCTGATTCCCCTTGGTTGACCCTTTGATTTCACTGCCCTGTGCTCGGTGTCCCTGGGCACTTCTTTGCTCTCTCTCCCCTCCCCTGTCTTTTGCCCGTGCGTGAGTACGGGCGTGTGCTCGGCGGCGGAGGACGAGCGCGGCGTGCGGTGCGGCTCTCCTCCCTCTCTTCTTATCGGATATCGTTTTCTGATTTGTTTGTGCTCTCTGTGTTTTGCGCAGGTTTATCTCCCCTCTCCTTTCGCTCCTCGGCCGATAAGACAGAGTCTGCGTTGCCTCTCTCGCGCCTCTCGTCTGCGCCCCCTTCTGCCTGCGCCCCGCTCCCCCCTGCGTGCGTGCGCGCGCGCGTGCTGGTGCTCGCTGGGGAAGTGGGCGACAGGCTTTGCCTTGCAGCGACGGAGGGG
>RAIA01000126.1:0-17582 GCA_003664395.1 Leishmania lainsoni
GAGTCTGCGTTCCCTCTCGCGCCTCACCTCTCTCGCTCCACGCCTCTCGTGTCTGCCCCTCGCCACCCGCGTCCCTCCGCCCTCCGCCCTCCGCCCTGCGTGCCTGTGTGCCACGACAGTGCTGCGCCGTGCTCTTGCCGATGCGTATGCTGTTGCGCATGTGCGTGCGCGCGAGCTGGTGCTCGCTTGGGAAGTGGGCGACTGCCTCCGCCTTGCCGAGATGGGGGCGAGACGGCACACGTGGCGCAGCGAGAAGACAGCGATGGGGAGGGGGCGGGGCAGGCACGACTGCGCACCCGCCTTCGCACCCTCGCCGTGAGGCTCTCTGCCTCTCTCACGCGCGTGGCCACCGCAGCGGGGTGAAGTGAGGGAGCGGAGCGCTGCGGGCGAGTGAGGCGCCTGTGGTGCGCTGCGAGGAGCGGGGGGTGGGGTGCCGCGTCTGCGTGCGTTGCTGCCTCGCACTCGCCTGTTTCCGCCGATGGTCTTCCTGTGGCCTCTCGCGCTCCTCTCACCCACTGCCTTGCATGCTCTTGCTCGCCTCTCCTCGGTCCTCTGCCGCCGAGGGTAGCTGCACACCGTGGCGGCAGGAGGGCACCCCTTCCCTGTGTGGGCGGCTGTGTGCCGCCGCCGGTGCCCTCTCCACCACGACTGCGCGTGTGCCTGCATGTGATGCTGCTGTGCACGCTTCGCACCCTCGCTTGCCCGTCGCCTCACTGCACACCCCCACCTCTGTTTGTCTCTCTCTGTTCTTCTCCCCCTCCACCATGCACGCCTCCCCCACCCCTTCCCCTTTGCAACACGAGCGCCAACGCCAACAACGCGCGCGCACACGCAGCAGCACCCCAGGTATCACTTCGCGAAGACACCCTTTCGCTCTCCCCCATTTGCCGCCTGCCCCCTCTGTTTGCACTGCAGCACAACCCGACCCCGCATTATTCTCGGCAATGTCGAACCTCTCTTCCGAGAAGTCTAAGGAGCCTAGTGTCGCGGAGACGCGACCACGAGAAGCATAGCAGGGATTCCGACTTAGAAGTGTCGCTGTTCAACAACCGCATTGGTCTCATTCTCTACGCGGTCGTACAGTTCTTTGCCTTCATCTTTGTGCTGTTCGGGACGCCGCTCGACATGTTCCGTCTAGCCGGTACGTCGCGTGCCCGAGTGAGGTCATTGCGACGACCCTGTGGGGTTTAAAGAAGGGTCTCTTTATGACCCAGTACGGTCTAAGTTTTGCTGAACAGTGGAGTACTTGCCCATCCCGCCTCAACCGTTTCCGCGTTGCTCAGGTGTTCGCTGTGATCTCCATCTTCGTGTACTGCGCGGCGTTCGTCCTGGGCGTCATTCTGCTGTTCTGCTGTTCTTACCTCCGCTGGGTCTGCCTGGCGCTCAACATTATGGGCGCCGTCACCGTGTGCGTTGTCTGGGCAGCCATGGTGGTGACGTACTACAGGTACGAGGGCTTCTACTGTCCGGAAGAGAAGCGTATCGATGTTTATGGTTCTGGTTTTACTCTCTTCGTGCTGGCGTGGATCCTGGATGTCCTCAACATTGTCTCCTTGCTGCTGCCATTCTAGGCGCGAGACTGATGTGGGAGAAACAGCCCAGAGCCGTAGAACACACAATGCGGTGGGTAGAACCGGAGGAAGCGGTGGTCGACCCTGACGGCGGCGTGGCATCCCCCACCGCGACGCCCCCTTGGCGGAGTTGGTGCGAGCGCGAAGGAGGGGAGCGAACACCATGGTGCTCGTGCCTGCTTGCCGCCGGCGTCTCTGTCACCGCCCTCCCCGTGCACCCGTGTGCGGCGCTCTCCGCCCCCATCCCGCGTCGCTGGGATCCGCTGGCGCTGCCTCTGCTGTCGCGTGTCTTTCCCTTCACCTATTTGTAGGGCCCTCGGTGTGCGCGCATCCTAACGAGCTGCTCCCCCTCACGCGCTGGCGCGGTGCGTGTGAGCGCGTTCCGACTTGCCCACGGCAGAGCGGCGCGTGGCGGAAGGAATGCACGAGCACTGCTTTGGTGGGTTCTCCCGTGCGCCTCTGCCTTCCGTTCTAAGCGTCCCTCTTCATGCGTTTGTGCGTTCCCTGCTAAGCCTTGCTTGCCTGCTTTGCCTGCACGGCGGGCTGCGCTTGGCGGCGGCGGGCCCGCCCGTGCCTCCGGCGCCTCGCCACCTTCTGGCGGCCGCCCCTTCCCCTCCTGCGTGGGACGCCGCCCGCCCTTGTGGCGCTGCTGCGACTCCCCCGTGCTCCTGGCCCTTGCAGGGGGCGAGAGCGGGCCCCGGCGACGCGGAGAGAGTGGTCAGGCACCCTCGCTGCGCCCTTCTGCGGCTTTGCCTCTCCTGCGCTGCTCGCGGCTTTCTCTGTGCCCTTCGTGCATGGCCTGATGACCCCCTCCCTGAATGCCACGGACACCGGAGTGGAGTGTGACCGCAGCATAGGGTGCCGGGCCGCGGGTGCAAGCGCGGGAGGACGAGGCATGGCGCAGGGCCTCACAGTGCCCGGACCTGCAGCTGGCCCGCTGCCTGCAGCACCTCCGGCATGCACCCATACTGCCCCCCTGCTGCTGGTCGTGGCAGGGCTGTGCGGTGTGCGTGCGCGTGTGCGCCTGGCGGGTCTGGTCTCTGCTGCGCAGGCGCGTGCTCCCTCCGCCGCGCACGCCACGCCCACACGTGCACGGCCCCAGGGCGGCGACGCCTTTGTCTTTGTTGCTCCCTTTGTCTTAAGTTGGTTTCACTTCTTCCCCTCTCTCTGTGCTTTCTTTTCTACACCCCTCCCCCTGTCTTTTGCCTGTGTGTGAGTGAGGGTGTGTGTGTGTGTGTGTGGCAGCGGAGGGCGAGCGCGGCGTGCGGTGCCGCTCTCCTCCCCTCGTTGACGCCCTCCCCTCCACCTGTCCATCCAGCCGGGTGCGTGGTGTTTTGCATTGCTTGTGCTTTCTCTGTGTTTTGCTTAGGCATCTCTGTCCCCTTCTCCCTTTCGCTCAACGGTCAATAGGATAGAGTCTGCGTTCCCTCTCGCGCCTCACCTCTCTCGCTCCACGCCTCTCGTGTCTGCCCCTCGCACCCAGCGTCCCCTCCGCCCTCCGCCCTCCGCCCTGCGTGCCTGTGTGCCACGACAGTGCTGCGCCGTGCTCTTGCCGATGCGTATGCTGTTGCGCATGTGCGTGCGCGCGAGCTGGTGCTCGCTTGGGAAGTGGGCGACTGCCTCCGCCTTGCCGAGATGGAGGGCGAGACGGGCACACGGTGGCGCAGCGAGAAGACAGCGATGGGGAGGGGGCGGGGCAGGCACGACTGCGCACCCGCCTTCGCACCCTCGCCGTGAGGCTCTCTGCCTCTCTCACGCGCGTGGCCACCGCAGCGGGGTGAAGTGAGGGAGCGGAGCGCTGCGGGCGAGTGAGGCGCCTGTGGTGCGCTGCGAGGAGCGGGGGGTGGGGTGCCGCGTCTGCGTGCGTTGCTGCCTCGCACTCGCCTGTTTCCGCCGATGGTCTTCCTGTGGCCTCTCGCGCTCCTCTCACCCACTGCCTTGCATGCTCTTGTCGCCTCTCCTCGGTCCTCTGCCGCCGAGGGTAGCTGCACACCGTGGCGGCAGGAGGGCACCCCCTTCCCTGTGTGGGCGGCTGTGTGCCGCCGCCGGTGCCCTCTCCACCACGACTGCGCGTGTGCCTGCATGTGATGCTGCTGTGCACGCTTCGCACCCTCGCTTGCCCGTCGCCTCACTGCACACCCCCACCTCTGTTTGTCTCTCTCTGTTCTTCTCCCCCCTCCACCATGCACGCCTCCCCCACCCCTTCCCCTTTGCAACACGAGCGCCAACGCCAACAACGCGCGCGCACACGCAGCAGCACCCCAGGTATCACTTCGCGAAGACACCCTTTCGCTCTCCCCATTTGCCGCCTGCCCCCCTCTGTTTGCACTGCAGCACAACCCCGACCCCCGCATTATTCTCGGCAATGTCGAACCTCTCTTCCGAGAAGTCTAAGGAGCCTAGTGTCGCGGAGACCGCGACCACCGAGAAGCATAGCAGGGATTCCGACTTAGAAGTGTCGCTGTTCAACAACCGCATTGGTCTCATTCTCTACGCGGTCGTACAGTTCTTTGCCTTCTCTTTGTGCTGTTCGGGACGCCGCTCGACATGTTCCGTCTAGCCGGTACGTCGCGTACCCCGAATGATGTCATTGCGACGACCCTGTGGGGTTTAAAGAAGGGTCTCTTTTCGACCGAGTACGGTCTAAGTTTTGCTGAACAGTGGAGTACTTGCCCATCCCGCCTCAACCGTTTCCGCGTTGCTCAGGTGTTCGCTGTGATCTCCATCTTCGTGTACTGCGCGGCGTTCGTCCTGGGCGTCATTCTGCTGTTCTGCTGTTCTTACCTCCGCTGGGTCTGCCTGGCGCTCAACATTCTGGGCGCCGTCACCGTGTGCGTTGTCTGGGCAGCCATGGTGGTGACGTACACCAGGTACGAGGGCTTCTACTGTCCGGAAGAGAAGCGCACCGATGTTTATGGTTCTGGTTTACTCTCTTCGTGCTGGCGTGGATCCTGGATATCCTCAACATTGTCTCCTTGCTGCTGCCATTCTAGGCGCGAGACTGATGTGGGAGAAACAGCCCCAGAGCCGTAGAACACACAATGCGGTGGGTAGAACCGGAGGAAGCGGTGGTCGACCCTGACGGCGGCGTGGCATCCCCCACCGCGACGCCCCCTTGGCGGAGTTGGTGCGAGCGCGAAGGAGGGGAGCGAACACCATGGGTGCTCGTGCCTGCTTGCCGCCGGCGTCTCTGTCACCGCCCTCCCCGTGCACCCGTGTGCGGCGCTCTCCGCCCCCATCCCGCGTCGCTGGGATCCGCTGGCGCTGCCTCTGCTGTCGCGTGTCTTTCCCTTCACCTATTTGTAGGGCCCTCGGTGTGCGCGCATCCTAACGAGCTGCTCCCCCCTCACGCGCTGGCGCGGTGCGTGTGAGCGCGTTCCGACTTGCCCACGGCAGAGCGGCGCGTGGCGGAAGGAATGCACGAGCACTGCTTTGGTGGGTTCTCCCGTGCGCCTCTGCCTTCCGTTCTAAGCGTCCCTCTTCATGCGTTTGTGCGTTCCCTGCTAAGCCTTGCTTGCCTGCTTTGCCTGCACGGCGGGCTGCGCTTGGCGGCGGCGGGCCCGCCCGTGCCTCCGGCGCCTCGCCACCTTCTGGCGGCCGCCCCTTCCCCTCCTGCGTGGGACGCCGCCCCGCCCTTGTGGCGCTGCTGCGACTCCCCCGTGCTCCTGGCCCTTGCAGGGGGCGAGAGCGGGCCCCGGCGACGCGGAGAGAGTGGTCAGGCACCCTCGCTGCGCCCTTCTGCGGCTTTGCCTCTCCTGCGCTGCTCGCGGCTTTCTCTGTGCCCTTCGTGCATGGCCTGATGACCCCCTCCCCTGAATGCCACGGACACCGGAGTGGAGTGTGACCGCAGCATAGGGTGCCGGGCCGCGGGTGCAAGCGCGGGAGGACGAGGCATGGCGCAGGGCCTCACAGTGCCCGGACCTGCAGCTGGCCCGCTGCCTGCAGCACCTCCGGCATGCACCCATACTGCCCCCCTGCTGCTGGTCGTGGCAGGGCTGTGCGGTGTGCGTGCGCGTGTGCCGCCTGGCGGGTCTGGTCTCTGCTGCGCAGGCGCGTGCTCCCTCCGCCGCGCACGCCACGCCCACACGTGCACGGCCCCAGGGCGGCGACGCCTTTGTCTTTGTTGCTCCCTTTGTCTTAAGTTGGTTTCACTTCTTCCCCTCTCTCTCTGTGCTTTCTTTTCTACACCCCTCCCCTGTCTTTTGCCTGTGTGTGAGTGAGGGTGTGTGTGTGTGTGCGGCAGCGGAGGGCGAGCGCGGCGTGCGGTGCCGCTCTCCTCCCTCGTTGACGCCCTCCCCTCCACCTGTCCATCCAGCCGGGTGCGTGGTGTTTTGCATTGCTTGTGCTTTCTCTGTGTTTTGCTTAGGCATCTCTGTCCCCTTCTCCCCTTTCGCTCAACGGTCAATAGGATAGAGTCTGCGTTCCCTCTCGCGCCTCACCTCTCTCGCTCCACGCCTCTCGTGTCTGCCCCTCGCACCCAGCGTCCCCTCCGCCCTCCGCCCTCCGCCCTGCGTGCCTGTGTGCCACGACAGTGCTGCGCCGTGCTCTTGCCGATGCGTATGCTGTTGCGCATGTGCGTGCGCGCGAGCTGGTGCTCGCTTGGGAAGTGGGCGACTGCCTCCGCCTTGCCGAGATGGAGGGCGAGACGGGCACACGGTGGCGCAGCGAGAAGACAGCGATGGGGAGGGGCGGGGCAGGCACGACTGCGCACCCGCCTTCGCACCCTCGCCGTGAGGCTCTCTGCCTCTCTCACGCGCGTGGCCACCGCAGCGGGGTGAAGTGAGGGAGCGGAGCGCTGCGGGCGAGTGAGGCGCCTGTGGTGCGCTGCGAGGAGCGGGGGGGTGGGGTGCCGCGTCTGCGTGCGTTGCTGCCTCGCACTCGCCTGTTTCCGCCGATGGTCTTCCTGTGGCCTCTCGCGCTCCTCTCACCCACTGCCTTGCATGCTCTTGCTCGCCTCTCCTCGGTCCTCTGCCGCCGAGGGTAGCTGCACACCGTGGCGGCAGGAGGGCACCCCCTTCCCTGTGTGGGCGGCTGTGTGCCGCCGCCGGTGCCCTCTCCACCACGACTGCGCGTGTGCCTGCATGTGATGCTGCTGTGCACGCTTCGCACCCTCGCTTGCCCGTCGCCTCACTGCACACCCCCACCTCTGTTTGTCTCTCTCTGTTCTTCTCCCCCCTCCACCATGCACGCCTCCCCCACCCCTTCCCCTTTGCAACACGAGCGCCAACGCCAACAACGCGCGCGCACACGCAGCAGCACCCCAGGTATCACTTCGCGAAGACACCCTTTCGCTCTCCCCCATTTGCCGCCTGCCCCCTCTGTTTGCACTGCAGCACAACCCCGACCCCCGCATTATTCTCGGCAATGTCGAACCTCTCTTCCGAGAAGTCTAAGGAGCCTAGTGTCGCGGAGACCGCGACCACCGAGAAGCATAGCAGGGATTCCGACTTAGAAGTGTCGCTGTTCAACAACCGCATTGGTCTCATTCTCTACGCGGTCGTACAGTTCTTTGCCTTCTTCTTTGTGCTGTTCGGGACGCCGCTCGACATGTTCCGTCTAGCCGGTACGTCGCGTACCCCGAATGATGTCATTGCGACGACCCTGTGGGGTTTAAAGAAGGGTCTCTTTTCGACCGAGTACGGTCTAAGTTTTGCTGAACAGTGGAGTACTTGCCCATCCCGCCTCAACCGTTTCCGCGTTGCTCAGGCGTTCGCTGTGATCTCCATCTTCGTGTACTGCGCGGCGTTCGTCCTGGGCGTCATTCTGCTGTTCTGCTGTTCTTACCTCCGCTGGGTCTGCCTGGCGCTCAACATTCTGGGCGCCGTCACCGTGTGCGTTGTCTGGGCAGCCATGGTGGTGACGTACACCAGGTACGAGGGCTTCTACTGTCCGGAAGAGAAGCGCACCGACGTTTATGGTTCTGGCTTTACTCTCTTCGTGCTGGCGTGGATCCTGGATATCCTCAACATTGTCTCCTTGCTGCTGCCATTCTAGGCGCGAGACTGATGTGGGAGAAACAGCCCCAGAGCCGTAGAACACACAATGCGGTGGGTAGAACCGGAGGAAGCGGTGGTCGACCCTGACGGCGGCGTGGCATCCCCCACCGCGACGCCCCCTTGGCGGAGTTGGTGCGAGCGCGAAGGAGGGGAGCGAACACCATGGGTGCTCGTGCCTGCTTGCCGCCGGCGTCTCTGTCACCGCCCTCCCCGTGCACCCGTGTGCGGCGCTCTCCGCCCCCATCCCGCGTCGCTGGGATCCGCTGGCGCTGCCTCTGCTGTCGCGTGTCTTTCCCTTCACCTATTTGTAGGGCCCTCGGTGTGCGCGCATCCTAACGAGCTGCTCCCCCCTCACGCGCTGGCGCGGTGCGTGTGAGCGCGTTCCGACTTGCCCACGGCAGAGCGGCGCGTGGCGGAAGGAATGCACGAGCACTGCTTTGGTGGGTTCTCCCGTGCGCCTCTGCCTTCCGTTCTAAGCGTCCCTCTTCATGCGTTTGTGCGTTCCCTGCTAAGCCTTGCTTGCCTGCTTTGCCTGCACGGCGGGCTGCGCTTGGCGGCGGCGGGCCCGCCCGTGCCTCCGGCGCCTCGCCACCTTCTGGCGGCCGCCCCTTCCCCTCCTGCGTGGGACGCCGCCCCGCCCTTGTGGCGCTGCTGCGACTCCCCCGTGCTCCTGGCCCTTGCAGGGGGCGAGAGCGGGCCCCGGCGACGCGGAGAGAGTGGTCAGGCACCCTCGCTGCGCCCTTCTGCGGCTTTGCCTCTCCTGCGCTGCTCGCGGCCTTTCTCTGTGCCCTTCGTGCATGGCCTGATGACCCCCTCCCCTGAATGCCACGGACACCGGAGTGGAGTGTGACCGCAGCATAGGGTGCCGGGCCGCGGGTGCAAGCGCGGGAGGACGAGGCATGGCGCAGGGCCTCACAGTGCCCGGACCTGCAGCTGGCCCGCTGCCTGCAGCACCTCCGGCATGCACCCATACTGCCCCCCTGCTGCTGGTCGTGGCAGGGCTGTGCGGTGTGCGTGCGCGTGTGCCGCCTGGCGGGTCTGGTCTCTGCTGCGCAGGCGCATGCTCCCTCCGCCGCGCACGCCACGCCCACACGTGCACGGCCCCAGGGCGGCGACGCCTTTGTCTTTGTTGCTCCCTTTGTTTTATGTTGGTTTCACTTATTCCCCTCTCTCTCTGTGCTTTCTTTTCTACACCCCTCCCCCTGTCTTTTGCCTGTGTGTGAGTGAGGGTGTGTGTGTGTGTGTGCGGCAGCGGAGGGCGAGCGCGGCGTGCGGTGCCGCTCTCCTCCCCTCGTTGACGCCCTCCCCTCCACCTGTCCATCCAGCCGGGTGCGTGGTGTTTTGCATTGCTTGTGCTTTCTCTGTGTTTTGCTTAGGCATCTCTGTCCCCTTCTCCCCTTTCGCTCAACGGTCAATAGGATAGAGTCTGCGTTCCCTCTCGCGCCTCACCTCTCTCGCTCCACGCCTCTCGTGTCTGCCCCTCGCACCCAGCGTCCCCTCCGCCCTCCGCCCTCCGCCCTGCGTGCCTGTGTGCCACGACAGTGCTGCGCCGTGCTCTTGCCGATGCGTATGCTGTTGCGCATGTGCGTGCGCGCGAGCTGGTGCTCGCTTGGGAAGTGGGCGACTGCCTCCGCCTTGCCGAGATGGAGGGCGAGACGGGCACACGGTGGCGCAGCGAGAAGACAGCGATGGGGAGGGGGCGGGGCAGGCACGACTGCGCACCCGCCTTCGCACCCTCGCCGTGAGGCTCTCTGCCTCTCTCACGCGCGTGGCCACCGCAGCGGGGTGAAGTGAGGGAGCGGAGCGCTGCGGGCGAGTGAGGCGCCTGTGGTGCGCTGCGCGGAGCGGGGGGTGGGGTGCCGCGTCTGCGTGAGACCGCCCCGGAGCGGCGGGTGCATGGACCCACCGGCAAGGCGGTCACTTGCAGGGGCGAGAGCGGGCCCCGGCGACGCGGAGAGAGTGGTCAGGCACCCTCGCTGCGCCCTTCTGCGGCTTTGCCTCTCCTGCGCTGCTCGCGGCTTTCTCTGTGCCCTTCGTGCATGGCCTGATGACCCCCTCCCCTGAATGCCACGGACACCGGAGTGGAGTGTGACCGCAGCATAGGGTGCCGGGCCGCGGGTGCAAGCGCGGGATGATGAGGCATGGCGCAGGGCCTCACAAGGCCCGGACCTGCAGCACCTCCGGCGTGCACCCATACTGCCCCCTGCTGCTGGTCGTGGCAGGGCTGTGCGGTGTGCGTGCGCGTGTGCCGCCTGGCGGGTCTGGTCTCTGCTGCGCCGTTGCGCCTGTCGCACGGGTGCTTCTCCGAGGCGCCCGGTGGTGGTGAGCGGCAACCCGGAGGTGGGCGCAGGCGCGTGCTCCCTCCGCCGCGCACGCCACGCCCACACGTGCACGGCCCCAGGGCGGCGACGCCTTTGTCTTTGTTGCTCCCTTTGTCTTAAGTTGGTTTCACTTCTTCCCCTCTCTCTCTGTGCTTTCTTTTCTACACCCCTCCCCCTGTCTTTTGCCTGTGTGTGAGTGAGGGTGTGTGTGTGTGTGTGCGGCAGCGGAGGGCGAGCGCGGCGTGCGGTGCCGCTCTCCTCCCCTCGTTGACGCCCTCCCCTCCACCTGTCCATCCAGCCGGGTGCGTGGTGTTTTGCATTGCTTGTGCTTTCTCTGTGTTTTGCTTAGGCATCTCTGTCCCCTTCTCCCCTTTCGCTCAACGGTCAATAAGATAGAGTCTGCGTTCCCTCTCGCGCCTCACCTCTCTCGCTCCACGCCTCTCGTGTCTGCCCCTCGCACCCAGCGTCCCCTCCGCCCTCCGCCCTGCGTGCCTGTGTGCCACGACAGTGCTGCGCCGTGCTCTTGCCGATGCGTATGCTGTTGCGCATGTGCGTGCGCGCGAGCTGGTGCTCGCTTGGGAAGTGGGCGACTGCCTCCGCCTTGCCGAGATGGAGGGCGAGACGGGCACACGGTGGCGCAGCGAGAAGACAGCGATGGGGAGGGGCGGGGCAGGCACGACTGCGCACCCGCCTTCGCACCCTCGCCGTGAGGCTCTCTGCCTCTCTCACGCGCGTGGCCACCGCAGCGGGGTGAAGTGAGGGAGCGGAGCGCTGCGGGCGAGTGAGGCGCCTGTGGTGCGCTGCGAGGAGCGGGGGGGTGGGGTGCCGCGTCTGCGTGCGTTGCTGCCTCGCACTCGCCTGTTTCCGCCGATGGTCTTCCTGTGGCCTCTCGCGCTCCTCTCACCCACTGCCTTGCATGCTCTTGCTCGCCTCTCCTCGGTCCTCTGCCGCCGAGGGTAGCTGCACACCGTGGCGGCAGGAGGGCACCCCCTTCCCTGTGTGGGCGGCTGTGTGCCGCCGCCGGTGCCCTCTCCACCACGACTGCGCGTGTGCCTGCATGTGATGCTGCTGTGCACGCTTCGCACCCTCGCTTGCCCGTCGCCTCACTGCACACCCCCACCTCTGTTTGTCTCTCTCTGTTCTTCTCCCCCCTCCACCATGCACGCCTCCCCCACCCCTTCCCCTTTGCAACACGAGCGCCAACGCCAACAACGCGCGCGCACACGCAGCAGCACCCCAGGTATCACTTCGCGAAGACACCCTTTCGCTCTCCCCCATTTGCCGCCTGCCCCCCTCTGTTTGCACTGCAGCACAACCCCGACCCCCGCATTATTCTCGGCAATGTCGAACCTCTCTTCCGAGAAGTCTAAGGAGCCTAGTGTCGCGGAGACCGCGACCACCGAGAAGCATAGCAGGGATTCCGACTTAGAAGTGTCGCTGTTCAACAACCGCATTGGTCTCATTCTCTACGCGGTCGTACAGTTCTTTGCCTTCTTCTTTGTGCTGTTCGGGACGCCGCTCGACATGTTCCGTCTAGCCGGTACGTCGCGTACCCCGAATGATGTCATTGCGACGACCCTGTGGGGTTTAAAGAAGGGTCTCTTTTCGACCGAGTACGGTCTAAGTTTTGCTGAACAGTGGAGTACTTGCCCATCCCGCCTCAACCGTTTCCGCGTTGCTCAGGCGTTCGCTGTGATCTCCATCTTCGTGTACTGCGCGGCGTTCGTCCTGGGCGTCATTCTGCTGTTCTGCTGTTCTTACCTCCGCTGGGTCTGCCTGGCGCTCAACATTCTGGGCGCCGTCACCGTGTGCGTTGTCTGGGCAGCCATGGTGGTGACGTACACCAGGTACGAGGGCTTCTACTGTCCGGAAGAGAAGCGCACCGACGTTTATGGTTCTGGTTTACTCTCTTCGTGCTGGCGTGGATCCTGGATATCCTCAACATTGTCTCCTTGCTGCTGCCATTCTAGGCGCGAGACTGATGTGGGAGAAACAGCCCCAGAGCCGTAGAACACACAATGCGGTGGGTAGAACCGGAGGAAGCGGTGGTCGACCCTGACGGCGGCGTGGCATCCCCCACCGCGACGCCCCCTTGGCGGAGTTGGTGCGAGCGCGAAGGAGGGGAGCGAACACCATGGGTGCTCGTGCCTGCTTGCCGCCGGCGTCTCTGTCACCGCCCTCCCCGTGCACCCGTGTGCGGCGCTCTCCGCCCCCATCCCGCGTCGCTGGGATCCGCTGGCGCTGCCTCTGCTGTCGCGTGTCTTTCCCTTCACCTATTTGTAGGGCCCTCGGTGTGCGCGCATCCTAACGAGCTGCTCCCCCCTCACGCGCTGGCGCGGTGCGTGTGAGCGCGTTCCGACTTGCCCACGGCAGAGCGGCGCGTGGCGGAAGGAATGCACGAGCACTGCTTTGGTGGGTTCTCCCGTGCGCCTCTGCCTTCCGTTCTAAGCGTCCCTCTTCATGCGTTTGTGCGTTCCCTGCTAAGCCTTGCTTGCCTGCTTTGCCTGCACGGCGGGCTGCGCTTGGCGGCGGCGGGCCCGCCCGTGCCTCCGGCGCCTCGCCACCTTCTGGCGGCCGCCCCTTCCCCTCCTGCGTGGGACGCCGCCCCGCCCTTGTGGCGCTGCTGCGACTCCCCCGTGCTCCTGGCCCTTGCAGGGGGCGAGAGCGGGCCCCGGCGACGCGGAGAGAGTGGTCAGGCACCCTCGCTGCGCCCTTCTGCGGCTTTGCCTCTCCTGCGCTGCTCGCGGCTTTCTCTGTGCCCTTCGTGCATGGCCTGATGACCCCCTCCCCTGAATGCCACGGACACCGGAGTGGAGTGTGACCGCAGCATAGGGTGCCGGGCCGCGGGTGCAAGCGCGGGAGGACGAGGCATGGCGCAGGGCCTCACAGTGCCCGGACCTGCAGCTGGCCCGCTGCCTGCAGCACCTCCGGCATGCACCCATACTGCCCCCCTGCTGCTGGTCGTGGCAGGGCTGTGCGGTGTGCGTGCGCGTGTGCCGCCTGGCGGGTCTGGTCTCTGCTGCGCAGGCGCATGCTCCCTCCGCCGCGCACGCCACGCCCACACGTGCACGGCCCCAGGGCGGCGACGCCTTTGTCTTTGTTGCTCCCTTTGTTTTATGTTGGTTTCACTTATTCCCCTCTCTCTCTGTGCTTTCTTTTCTACACCCCTCCCCCTGTCTTTTGCCTGTGTGTGAGTGAGGGTGTGTGTGTGTGTGTGCGGCAGCGGAGGGCGAGCGCGGCGTGCGGTGCCGCTCTCCTCCCTCGTTGACGCCCTCCCCTCCACCTGTCCATCCAGCCGGGTGCGTGGTGTTTTGCATTGCTTGTGCTTTCTCTGTGTTTTGCTTAGGCATCTCTGTCCCCTTCTCCCCTTTCGCTCAACGGTCAATAGGATAGAGTCTGCGTTCCCTCTCGCGCCTCACCTCTCTCGCTCCACGCCTCTCGTGTCTGCCCCTCGCACCCAGCGTCCCCTCCGCCCTCCGCCCTCCGCCCTGCGTGCCTGTGTGCCACGACAGTGCTGCGCCGTGCTCTTGCCGATGCGTATGCTGTTGCGCATGTGCGTGCGCGCGAGCTGGTGCTCGCTTGGAAGTGGGCGACTGCCTCCGCCTTGCCGAGATGGAGGGCGAGACGGGCACACGGTGGCGCAGCGAGAAGACAGCGATGGGGAGGGGCGGGGCAGGCACGACTGCGCACCCGCCTTCGCACCCTCGCCGTGAGGCTCTCTGCCTCTCTCACGCGCGTGGCCACCGCAGCGGGGTGAAGTGAGGGAGCGGAGCGCTGCGGGCGAGTGAGGCGCCTGTGGTGCGCTGCGCGGAGCGGGGGGTGGGGTGCCGCGTCTGCGTGAGACCGCCCCGAGCGGGCGGGTGCATGGACTCCTCCGGCAAGGCGGTCACTTGCAGGGGCGAGAGCGGGCCCGGCGACGCGGAGAGAGTGGTCAGGCACCCTCGCTGCGCCCTTCTGCGGCTTTGCCTCTCCTGCGCTGCTCGCGGCTTTCTCTGTGCCTTCGTGCATGGCCTGATGACCCCCCTCCCCTGAATGCCACGGACACCGGAGTGGAGTGTGACCGCAGCAAGGGTGCCGGGCCGCGGGTGCAAGCGCGGGAGGACGAGGCATGGCGCAGGGCCTCACAAGGCCCGGACCTGCAGCACCTCCGCATGCACCCATACTGCCCCCCTGCTGCTGGTCGTGGCAGGGCTGTGCCGGTGGCGTGCGCGTGTGCCGCCTGGCGGTCTGGTCTCTGCTGCGCCAGGTGCGCCTGTCGCGGGTGCTCCGCGCCGTGGTGGTCGGCACGTGCGCAGGCGCGTGCCTCCTCCGCCCGCGCACGCCCGCCCACACGTGCACGGCCCCAGGGCGGCGACGCCTTTGTCTTTGTTGCTCTCCCTTGTCTTAAGTTGGTTTTCACTTCTTCCCCTCTCTCTGTGCTTTCTTTTCTACACCCCTCCCCCTGTCTTTTGCCTGTGTGTGAGTGAGGGTGTGTGTGTTGTGTGCGGCAGCGGAGGGCGAGCGCGGCGTGCGGTGCCGCTCTCCTCCCCTCGTTGACGCCCTCCCCTCCACCTGTCCATCCAGCCGGGTGCGTGGTGTTTTGCATTGCTTGTGGCTTTCTCTGTGTTTTGCTTAGGCATCTCTGTCCCCTTCTCCCCTTTCGCTCAACGGTCAATAGGATAGAGTCTGCGTTCCCTCTCGCGCCTCACCTCTCTCGCTCCACGCCTCTCGTGTCTGCCCTCGCACCCAGCGTCCCTCCGCCCTCCGCCCTGCGTGCCCTGTGTGCCACGACAGTGCTGCGCCGTGCTCTTGCCGATGCGTATGCTGTTGCGCATGTGCGTGCGCGCGAGCTGGTGCTCGCTTGGGAAGTGGGCGACTGCCTCCGCCTTGCCGAGATGGAGGGCGAGACGGGCACACGGTGGCGCAGCGAGAAGACAGCGATGGGGAGGGGGCGGGGCAGGCACGACTGCGCACCCGCCTTCGCACCCTCGCCGTGAGGCTCTCTGCCTCTCTCACGCGCGGCCACCGCAGCGGGGTGAAGTGAGGGAGCGGAGCGCTGCGGGCGAGTGAGGCGCCTGTGGTGCGCTGCGAGGAGCGGGGGGGTGGGGTGCCGCGTCTGCGTGCGTTGCTGCCTCGCACTCGCCTGTTTCCGCCGATGGTCTTCCTGTGGCCTCTCGCGCTCCTCTCACCCACTGCCTTGCATGCTCTTGTTCGCCTCTCCTCGGTCCTCTGCCGCCGAGGGTAGCTGCACACCGTGGCGGCAGGAGGGCACCCCCTCCCTGTGTGGGCGGCTGTGTGCCGCCGCCGGTGCCCTTCTCTCCACCAGACTGCGCGTGTGCCTGCATGTGATGCTGCTGTGCACGCTTCGCACCCTCGCTTGCCCGTCGCCTCACTGCACACCCCCACCTCTGTTTGTCTCTCTCTGTTCTTCTCCCCCCTCCACCATGCACGCCTCCCCCACCCCTTCCCCTTTGCAACACGAGCGCCAACGCCAACAACGCGCGCGCACACGCAGCAGCACCCCAGGTATCACTTCGCGAAGACACCCTTCGCTCTCCCCATTTGCCGCCTGCCCCCTCTGTTTGCACTGCAGCACAACCCCGACCCCGCGCATTATTCTCGGCAATGTCGAACCTCTCTTCCGAGAAGTCTAAGGAGCTAGTGTCGCGGGGAGACCGCGACCACCGAGAAGCATAGCAGGGATTCCCGACTTAGAAGTGTCGCTGTTCAACAAACCGCATTGGTCTCATTCTCTACGCGGTCGTACAGTTCTTTGCCTTCATCTTTGTGCTGTTCGGGAACGCGGCTCGACATGTTCCGTCTAGCCGGTACGTCGCGTACCCCGAGTGAGGTCATTGCGACGACCCTGTGGGGTTTAAAGAAGGGTCTCTTTCGACCGAGTACGGTCTAAGTTTTGCTGAACAGTGGAGTACTTGCCCATCCCGCCTCAAACGTTTCCGCGTTGCTCAGGCGTTCGCTGTGATCCTCCATCTTCGTGTACTGCGCGGCGTTCGTCCTGGGCGTCATTCTGCTGTTCTGCTGTTCTTACCTCCGCTGGGTCTGCCTGGCGCTCAACATTATGGGCGCCGTCACCGTGTGCGTTGTCTGGGCAGCCATGGTGGTGACGTACACCAGGTACGGGGCTTCTACTGTCCGGAAGAGAAGCGTATCGATGTTTATGGTTCTGGTTTTTACTCTCTTCGTGCTGGCGTGGATCCTGGATGTCCTCAACATTGTCTCCTTGCTGCTGCCATTCTAGGCGCGAGACTGATGTGGGAGAAACAGCCGAGCCGCACACAATGCGGTGGGTGGGGAAGCGGTGGTCGACCCTGACGGCGGCGTGGCATCCCCCACCGCGACGCCCCTTGGCGGAGTTGGTGCGAGCGCGAAGGAGGGGAGCGAACTGGGGTGCTCGTGCCTGCTTGCCGCCGGCGTCTCTGTCACCGCCCTCCCCGTGCACCCGTGTGCGGCGCTCTCCGCCCCCATCCGCGTCGCTGGGATCCGCTGGCGCTGCCTCTGCTGTCGCGTGTCTTTCCCTTCACCTATTTGTAGGGCCCTCGTGTGCGCGCATCCTAACGAGCTGCTCCCCTCACGCGCTGGCGCGGTGCGTGTGAGCGCGTTCCGACTTGCCCACGGCAGAGCGGCGCGTGGCGGAAGGAATGCACGAGCACTGCTTTGGTGGGTTTCCCGTGCGCCTCTGCCTTCCGTTCTAAGCGTCCCTTTCATGCGTTTGTGCGTTCCCTGCTAAGCCTTGCTTGCCTGCTTTGCCTGCACGGCGGGCTGCGCTTGCGGCGGCGGCCCGCCCGTGCCTCCGGCGCCTCGCCACCTTCTGGCGGCCGCCCCTTCCCCTCCTGCGTGGGACGCCGCCCCGCCTTGTGGCGCTGCTGCGACTCCCCCGTGCTCCTGGCCCTTGCAGGGGGCGAGAGCGGGCCCCGGCGACGCGGAGAGAGTGGTCAGGCACCCTCGCTGCGCCCTTCTGCGGCTTTGCCTCTCCTGCGCTGCTCGCGGCTTTCTCTGTGCCCTTCGTGCATGGCCTGAATGACCCTCCCCCTGAATGCCACGGACACCGGAGTGGAGTGTGACCGCAGCATAGGGTGCCGGGGCGCGGGTGCAAGCGCGGGGGGACGAGGCATGGCGCAGGCCTCACAGGCCCGGACCTGCAGCTGGCCCGCTGCCTGCAGCTCCGGCATGCACCCACTGCCCCCCTGCTGCTGGTCGTGGCAGGGCTGTGCGGTGTGCGTGCGCGTGTGCCGCCTGGCGGGTCTGGTCTCTGCTGCGCAGGCGCGTGCTCCCTCCGCCCGCGCCACGCCCACACGTGCACGGCCCCAGGGCGGCGACGCCTTTGTCTTTGTTGCTCCTTTGTTTTATGTTGGTTTCACTTATTCCCCTCTCTCTCTGTGCTTTCTTTTCTACACCCCTCCCCCTGTCTTTTGCCTGTGTGTGAGTGAGGTGTGTGTGTGTGTGTGTGCGCAGCGGAGGGCGAGCGCGGCGTGCGGTGCCGCTCTCCTCCCCTCGTTGACGCCCTCCCCTCCACCTGTCCATCCAGCCGGGTGCGTGGTGTTTTGCATTGCTTGTGCTTTCTCTGTGTTTTGCTTAGGCATCTTGTCCCTTCTCTCCCTTTCGCTCAACGGTCAATAGGATAGAGTCTGCGTTCCCTCTCGCGCCTCACCTCTCTCGCTCCACGCCTCTCGTGTCTGCCCCTCGCACCCAGCGTC
>RAIA01000121.1:0-122500 GCA_003664395.1 Leishmania lainsoni
TGTGATTAGGTGCTCGCGAAGATATAGAGGCGAGAAGTGGGGAAGATTTGTGGAAGGCAGATGGGTATAGAGAGAGTCTTAGCACCCCCATTGGGAAGCGGCAAGGCAGGCACGCAACCACGATCGCGGCGCTGCGTCATGGTTATGCCGCCGCCCTCCTCTATCGCGATCAGTCGCGTGAGGGCACATCCAATCGTCTTGGACTTCTTTCGTGTGCTTTTTCTTATGGCTTGGCACCGGTACCGGGGAAGCCTCTCCCACCGGGCGCCTTCTCATTACGGCCAGAGGGCCGCATGCCAAACGGACATGCGGGGAGTCAACAGAAGCTAGGAAACTATTAGGTCAGCCACCGAAAAACACTCAAGGTACAAGCGCTAGCATCCGCGGCGTGCGCAGGGACGGACGTACACGAATCCCGGCTCCGCCGCGGTCGGCAAATCTACAAAACACGGAAGCCACAGAACCCGAAGGGATCGGCGGGAACAACCGGGAACCCATGCCGCAGAGGAAACTACCAACGCACCATACTAGGAAAGGAATCAGGGAGGAAGAAAACAGGGAGGGCTGAACAAATAAGGGGGAACTGATTGGATGATGGGCGCGCCCACTCGCTTTCAATCGTGTTGTCCGCGAGGGTCTGTGCCGTCCCAGCCCGTTCCCGCACCTGACCCGTTGCGGGTCTAATTTTTGCCATATTAGGGGACAAGTCCCCAGCGGTGAAGACCGCTAAGGTCCTTTCTCAGAGTAGGGAGAAAACAGCTTAGCGCCAGGCGCCTGTCATTAGGTGGAAACGAGAAATTGACTTGAAATATATTATCTCAAGAAAAACTTCAACTCGCAAAAAACACAACTCCCCGCCTGCGTTGGTAGGTTCGATGTACGGTTAGTCCATGCTACGGTCAACCCCCGCACCCTCCCGTGGTTCCCGGAAACCATACATTCCGCATCCGCGGAAGGAAAAACCCCGTCTGTCTTTCTGTGGCCTTCCGGTCCGCCACGGTCATCCGAGAGATTCGTGTCTAGGGTTGGGTGGGTGGGCGTTTTTGCGTCGCGGACCGCATCAACTTCACTTAGTGTGATTACTGGAGGAGAGAAAACAAGGAACGAAAGGGAAAAGTAAGAATCCATAAGAAAAAATTATCTCCGACCTGGGACCGCAATTTCCACATTGTGAAATTTATGGCACCCATCCGGTCAACTTTCCCAGATCCAACACCACATCCGACCAACCACCCCCTCCCCCGTCTAAGGTCAAGCGCCATTCGATTGCCTTTGTGTTCTTACACGTCGCCAATGGAACCCCAACCCTAACCCTAACCTTGTTCTTGATTAAGCGGGCTTTATTTCGCTTTTGAGGGAATCGTTGCATCATGTGCATCGTTGTGAATGTGGGTATGCGGAACTGTGAGTTCAAAGGCTGAGGAGAACAAGGCTTTTTTTGTTGCGGCCGAGGGGGTTATGGAGAGTAAGACGAAGGCAAACAATGAGTACAAATAGCTGATCACCTCCCCGGTATCGATGTTTTGTTTTGCAGTGCTGCAAAGTATTTGGAGGCTCAACGGTACGAGTTTAAGGAGTTACTTTGCGCCGAAAACTTGGGATGCGAGACGGGTTTCCGCCAAGAAAAGCGAGGTTGCAGCATCCGAGGTGCGTAGCAATTGCTAGCCACCAAGAAAGATTGGAATCGTTGTGGATGATATTGGATTGTTTTTTGTATGGGAGTGGCGTGTTTGAGGCCCTGATGTGGTACAGGTTTTTGAAACAAAAGGAAGCCGTTCCTCGGACAGCTGGGGGAGAAGGAAGAGATAGTTTTGTATAGCAACCCCTAGAGCGGAAAGCGGCAAAGGAGCACGCAGACCCGCCTCAAAAGTCGCTGGGAAATGGAGGCAATCTCGCTTTAGCTGGATGTGAAGTGGGCTGCGGAAAATGGGAAGTGCCAATGCGTTTTTTTTTTCATAACGAGGAAGCCGTGGGTCTGGGTTTTGTGGTTTAAAGAGCCTAAAAGCGATAAGCTGGGCTTTGTGATTTTGAAACTGGACAGCCGCCCCCGCAACACAACGCGAAATCCCAGCAATGCATGAGGCACCTCGCCACCGGAAGTGCACCAGGACAAAAGAGCGACCGGAGCTTGCGATGCCAGCGGGGGACTGAAGACATGCGCTGCAGGCGGTTGCTTCTGTGCAAGGGAGGCTTTTGCGGCTCATGGGTGGCCTGGGCGCCTCCGCGCTGTGCTGTGAAGGGGTTGAGGGGGCACCCGGCCACACAGCCCCCAAAGCGCCGACGGGCGCCCATAAACAATCAGTAAAAGGGCCGCGGGCAAAACCGCTTCATGGGCAGTTTGAAGTTGAAAGCGCTGGCGCTTCCTGGCGGGGAGGTTGTTCCCCCCCCCCCTCCCTTTGCGTTTTCACTTTGAGCATATCAGGTCGGTTTTTGTTGCCGCTGTGAGAGAAACGATATGGAGTGTTGCCAAAGGTGCTAGTGAAATGTCGGGGGAATTCGAATCCTTTACGGCGACGGGTCGAAAAGCGGCGTTGGCAAGGTGAACAGGCCGATGGGAAGGTCCTCTATAGTCAATTTATCTACCGTGCTATGCGTCGTGTGTTTTCTTTAGCTTTTCTGTGGGGCTGCAGTTGTTTTCTTCATTTTGCATTTTGCCGCTGTTTTCTACTGGGGATCACCCGGAACGCCCCTTTTTCTGATTTGCGAGGCACGAAATTGTAGATTGGACAAACTCTACCTTTGCGCCGGAAGAGGAGTAATATCTATTTTATCTTGGCAAATGGATATGCGCCTTTGGACGCTGTGCACGGTGCAAAATTTGCAGTGACGCCCATGTAGAGCCAAGCCACTTTTAGTTTACTATGATTTTAATACTCTTTAATGAACGGGTTTATTATGCAGCTGCTAATTATCTACTCTGCTACTTATGTTGGGGGCTGCATCTTGCATTTCCTTTCTTTTTCATGGTGCCAAGAAAACGATCTACGTACGGTTGTTTCACGTGCGGCTCCGTGGCAACTTAGCGATGAAGCGTTTCTCGCTTGCCGTCTTCCCTGCTACTCTGTAAGTCTGACCTTCTTTCGCCACTCGCTTTCTCTCTCATGATGTTCTCCTTTTTTATATTGCGTTTTGTGGGTGATGCACAAATTCTTCTGATTTCTCTTTGAAAGAAATCTACTTTGAGAACACAAAGTCATGGCCTCTTACAGCGTCACGGATAGTCCCGAAACTGTGGACTACAAAACGAAATGTTGCTGCGAAACGACGGACCATGTGTACTATGATGTTCCAAAAGAGTACTTTCGCCTCAACCAGAGCCTGGCTCGGCGTAAGCTTCTTTTGACAGAGCCGTTTTCAGTCCCGGTTGACAGCAAAACACTTGATCATTTACTCGTACTCCTCGAGAAGGCAACGATCCTGTCTGCACAGGTCGTGGAGGGAGAGACAAAAGGTAGCAACAACGAGCGTCCGGAGTGGATGCGTGATCTGAACAAACGTCAGCAGAAGTTTGTCTGTGGGTGCCTTGGTATCACCTCGTGGGATGGCAAGGATATCCCGTTCTATGTGGAAACCATGCCCAAAATCAACGATGTCGTGTGGGTGAAGATCACTCAGGTCAATGACACCTCCGCTGTAGTGCAGCTGCTCGAATACGGCAAACGCGAAGGTATTATTCCGTACACGGAGGTGACTAGGCGCCGCGTCCGCTCGATGGGCAAGCTTATTAAGGTAGGTCGTACCGAGCCCGCACAGGTAATCCGTATCGATACGGACAAGGGCTACATCGACTTGTCGAAGAAACTGGTGACGCCTAACGAGGCTAAGGCATGCGAGGCACACTTCCGCCAGGGAAATGAAGTTCGCTCTATCGTTTGTCACGTGGCTGAGCAGTGCGATATTCCTCCCATGGATGCAATGGAAATGATCGCTTATCCTCTGTACCAACGGGAGCCTGGAAAGCACGCGTGGACGTGGCTTTACGAACTCAACCAAACGGAAGACGTTGAGCGTATTCTCGGCCCCCTGAAGCTGGATAAAGTGGTGTCGGATTGTCTAATGTCTACACTAAAGAACGCAATGCGCCTGAAGGTTTTGACACTGTTTGCAGAAGTGGAGATCACCTGCTTTGCATGTGATGGCGTGGAGGCGATTCGCGAGGTTCTCATCCTTGGTCGCAACTACGGTGAAGGCAGCGAACCCCAGATTCACCTCTCCGTTAACATTATTGGCCCTCCCAAGTACGGAATTCGTGCGCGTACCGACATGAAGGAGGAGGGTATTCAGCGGATGAAGGAAGCCATTGATGCTATGACGGCAGAAATTAAGAAGCGAGGTGGTCAGCTAAAGGTGGTGATAGCTCCGCAGCCTCACGGCGACGCAGACGATGGCAAGAAGGGCTTTGATGCGGAGGACGATGAGGATGAGGATGCTGACTAAGTGAAGGAAAGTAGCTAAGCGTTAAAGGAAACAAAAAAGCATAGAACAGAAAAATTTCAGAGTGTCGATATGGTTTAATGAAAATGGATAATCGGCAGATGGAGGTGCAATTTTGTGTATCTGGGCATATTCTTGGGTGATAACCCTTTGGGATAAAACGGAAGGTTTTGAGCTTGATATGGGTCTTTTTTTGTCGTGTGACTGTGTGTGTATGTGTCTTTGAACTGTTGTGATGTTTAATGATGGAAAATGTTTTAAGCGAAGAATATGAGCAACAACTGTTAGAAAAAAAAACTGACGGTACGCTTCCCAGTCGCAACTGGGAGTTGTGGCTGCAGCGGCAGGTGCTACTGTGCTCTTCATAACGTGCAACTTCGTGTCGTCATTTGTTTGGCTGGAGTTGAGCTCGGCAGACTGTGCATGCGATAGTAGTGAGTTGTACGCTCTCTCCTTCTGCCACTTTTGAGGGTGTTGAGCACTCTCCGTCATGACATCACGGTTGGTAGCTCTGCCTGCTTCGTCTTTCACAAAAAAAAAACGAAGTGAAATTTGTCCTAATCTTGCTTGTGTTTTCCCTGATTTTTTTCTCTGAGTCTCATTCTTGTTTCTCTTTTCGATGCCAAGGCTGTCTTATAGCTGTTCAGCTCTGTTTACTGAACAACTTGACTTCTGCCTCAGAGTGATACACCCACAAGCCGGTTCCACAGGCAAACGAAAATACCATCAGAGGGAGAGGGCAGGATGCAGCAGGTTAATATTGATGAGATCGATGCAGTGACAGGTTTCAAGAAGGCTGAGCTGTATGTTTGGAACGCGTATGCTACTGTGTTTCTCGCTGAGGGCACTGAACCGGAGACGGATGTTGACACATGGGTCGATGAGTTCTGTCAAAGTTCAGCGGAGAATAATGTTGCTTTTGATCGCAACTTCGTTAAGTCCGTCTGCACGTTAGGAATCTACGCCGGTCCACGCGATGAGTTCCAGCAGAGGTCTGGGTGTGGTAAAGCAACGTATGCGTCGGGTGACACTTACGAAGGGGAGTTTTTCGACGGAAAAAAGCATGGGAGGGGTCTGTATACGTTTGTTAGCAAGGGGTGCTGCGAGGCTGACCGGATTGTTGCTAAGGAAGTGGAGCAGCTCACAGCTGCGGGCAAGGATCCCAGAGCGATGATAGGAGAAATTGCTACAAAGCTCCAGCTCGGCCGCCAAATCGTAGAGGGAATTATGCAGTATGGTCAGCGCCCGTGCTATCAGGGTGACTACGTCCGTGGTATGCGAACTGGCCGCGGTGTGATGAAAAACAAGGATGGCTCCCTCTACCAAGGGGAGTTTCTGGAGAACAAGCGCCACGGACAAGGCGTTTTTTACTACCTCAATGGCGATGTGTACTCAGGCAACTGGAAGGCTGGCGCCAAGGATGGTTATGGGGCATACCACTTTGTGGACGGGAGCGAGTATCGTGGAGAGTGGGTCAATGGTAACTTTGTGCAGGGCCAGTGGATTCTGCAAGGCGGGTCCTACTATGAAGGGAAGTTTGACAAGAAGAACAGACCCCTTGATGACGCTGCATCGATGCACTATCCCAGTATCGAAATGGCTCAGAGGGGGACCTTTAAGAGAGGCGTCTGGGCTCCGACAAGCGTGCTGGAGGTGTGCTCAGAAGTCCCTGTGGATGGCATGGCCTGGGCCGACTGAGAAGAGAATAATATTACTGTTACTGCTGCTGCACGATCAGCAATGTAGATAGGGTGCATTCGCACATGTTTGATGTTTTTTCTTCGTTTGTTCGCTGTGCGGTAATCTCACTGTGATGTATGCGTGTATTTCATGACAGGGAAACACACACAAAAAAGACGATATGCAGCAGAGAATTATACTCTAGTCGCCACTACAGCGTGTGCACATGTGTGTTGAGCCGCCGAGATTGTCAAAGAGCTGTTGTGTGAGGTACTGTGTGCCACAGCCACTCGCAATTCGACGCCCTGTTTCTGTTCACAAAATGAAGCGAGTGCAACCCCACACTGGTTGGCTACATGTATTTTTTTTCATTTTGTACCCTCGGTGCTTCATCCATTTTCTCTGCTCTCCCTTGGATTTCACTGGCTCTGTTTTTGTTTTACTTTCATTCATCTGAAAACGTCCACTGCATGACGGCAATTTACCGCCTCGCGCGTCGCAACACAAGCATACATAGCTGCCTTTCTTCTTCTGTTCTTCAGCTAGGAACTACCGCTGCAAGCCTTGCGATGGTCTACACGCGTTGGAAGTGTGATCGCATCCCCGTGCTGCAGCTGAAGCTGTTCACGCAGGAGTATAACATGATGGCAGGCGTTGGTCTGCTATCCATGGTGTTTTTGTTCAAGCACGCAAGCTACTGCTCTGAGGAAACGGAGCGCAAGAACGGCTGGTGGGCAGGCTACCCATATTGGCGCGACCCCATTGCGCGTCGTAACGAAATTCGGTACAAGCAACTGATTAACAACAACGATGTGGACATTACCGATCCAAAGTGGACTGGCTGTTCCAGAGAGCAGCTGGAGCGGCTGCGTGCAATTGTTTGAGGAGAGCAGATGTGGGAACCGATACGTGACTCCAACGGGTCGTCTCTTTGACAGCTGAGCTGATGTCAATTCCGTTTCTCTTTTCTTCTAGCCGCTGCTGTAAGCCTGGCAGTAGAAAACCGTCGCTCCTAAGGCGAGACGCACCGACCCCGTTTTCTGTATTTCCCTCTTCATTTAGGAACTAAGTAGGAATCGCACCTGTTGTGCGTAGTGAGAAAAGAGAAGCCGAAAAAGAAGACTTGCATGAATGCAGAGGGAGAACATGCAGCTTGTTGCGACTCGGAAACACTGGGAGCTGTAGCGGCAGCTTTGCCAGATGGTTCACGTTAAGGCTCATGTTCGCCGCCGTAGGTTGCATCGTGGTCCCAAGCACGCCTCTGTGGGTGCTGGGCTAGTATTGTTGTATAATTATCATATCTGTACCTCAAGCGGTATCGGATGGGGTTGCTAATGAAGGAGAGATTCGTGCGCCCATGCGTCCTGATCCCTTCCGTACTTCTTGTCACTTTTGTCATGTGAAGTGTATGTGCTTGCTTCCTACGCTAATCTTGCAACCCTCGTATTGCTTTTGCTTCTTTGCTCTGTGGCCCATCTTTACGTGTGTTAGTTCCTAAAGCGCTTGCACTTTCGCTAGGAATTATGCATTCAGCATTCGCTTTGCTGCTGCTTGTCCTAGTGGTGTGCCTGTATATTGATGTGGGTAATGCAGCTGATTTTGTTCCTTCGCCTATCATACTTCCAACGGAAACTAACGACACCAAGGCCACACTCTATGTGCGCACTGGACGAGTCTCCATCCCACTCGAGTGGGTCGATGGGAAAGAAGTGTTCTTCGAATACACAGGACGTTTTTATGAAGAGAGCAACGGTAGGCCCATGCTTCCTGGCCCCACGCTGAAGGTCAACCCTGGCGGCAGAATTATCTTGAGATTAGTGAACAAACTTGGAAAGGAAGGACTGGCCAACACAACAGGTGCGATGAATATGTTCCACGGTCCAAACATCACGAACGTGCACTTCCACGGCATGCACAGCGATCCCAAAAAAGACAACCCGTTTATAGTCGCACTTCCAGGTGAGACACTGGTGTACACGATCAATGTCCGGCGCGATCACGAGCCGGGCCTCCACTGGTATCACGCACACGCCCACGGCAGCGTCTATCAGCAAGTCATGGGTGGGCTATTCGGGGCAATCGATATGGGGGAGGGCGACTTTATGACGACCCCATTGCACCCTTTTCACGGCTGGGACTCGCAGATCCTCATTGTGCATCTGTATCGCCTGAAGAACTCGCAAAGGTGCGACGGGACACCGATGTCGAGTCTCGACGTCGCGATGGGCACACTCCTCCCGTCTAATCCGCGTATTGTGGACCGAAAGAACAACGAGTACGAGATGCCGGCGGATCTGTTTCTCGTTAACGGCCAGCATCACCCAACCGTGACGGTCAAGCGTGGCCATCCAATGCTGCTGCGCATCGCGTTTGCGGCAGGGTCGTGCTATATAAACATGTCGCTTCCTAAGCAGTGCACCTTTTACACGACAGCCGTCGATGGAACGCAACTGCGTCGGACAGTCGAGGTGAAGGAAGGCTGGCTGTACTTCACGACGGCGACGCGACGCAGTCTGGCCGTGGTGTGCGAGGAGAAGGGCATCTATCCGGTGCACCACATCGGCGACCAGTCAGACGTCATCTTCTACCTAAAGTCAGAAGGTATGAAACCGAAGGGTAATCGTGCGGTCGTCTTCCCCGTAACCATGCCCAAGTACTCCCCGGACTACTTGCACCTCGAAAGTCGTAACACATTCTACCGTGAGATTTCTTTCTCGCAGCGGGACATGCCCATCACGAAGTCATACTTCATCCTGGGTCAGGGACAGAACTGTAAGTCGCTGCAGAACTCATCGTCGTGCCACTATGAAGGCTTCCAAGGCGAGATTGGCAGACGCATCGAGGGTTATCACGGCTTCACAGTACCGCTGAACACAGTCGTGACGGCGCGCGTGTACGGTGACCCGACTGATAATCGGCCGCACCCTCTTCACCTTCACGTCAACCACTTCCAGTTTCTCTCCTTCGAACCCCGCCCTGGGGGCAATCACGAGAACGAGACCATGGCCATGTACGGCGTACACCCCGGCGAGCTCCGTGACACGATTCCGATCTTGGACGGTGTCACCACCATCCGCTGGAAGGCAGCAACGTACGAAGGTGAGGTGGTATACCACTGTCATGTCCTCTCCCATGAGGACCGCGGTATGATGCTCTCATATCTGGTCTACTCCCCACTGGGAGACTACGGCAAGGCCATGCGGCGATACCAGTCGTCGAAGACCGGTGCTTTTTTCTCCACCTGGCTGCTCCGCTCGCACGTGTACATCCTTCTCGGTGTCTTCCTCCTCGCCTCCGCGGCAGCTGTGGCGTGGTGGTACTTGCAACACCAAGGCATCTACTGTGCTGCCGACGCTCAAACCGCCCTCAATGCACAACTAGAGACCGGAACGCCGGCTGAACGCATCCCTCTTCTCCAGACCCATGCGTGACCCAATATTTGAAAAGGTGCAAAAGTTAGGCACCCGCGTACGCTGTATTGCTGTTCTTCTCTCTCCCCTCTCTCTAGGGAGTGTGCCCCTGTGCGTATCGGCATGAAGCGGTGAGTGCGGGATACCTGGACCCTGTTGCCCTTACACAGTCGAAGAACGTGGCGGTACACGTACGCACGGCCCACGCCTCTTCCCCTATCTCTGTGCCCTTCTCTCTTATTTCCCACTTCTGTTTTTCCTCTATGTGGGTCTTGGAAGGGATACGGATTTGTCGCTGCCAGGGTAGTGGCGGATCCGCTCTGTTCCTGGGTGCATGTGTGAGCTGGTGTGCGAGCTAGTGCATGGCCGGCGCCACTCTCCCTTCATCCCCCTCGTAGTGCCCGCAGAACTGATCCTACCATTTTGGTGAAGCACGTCGAGAAGGTTTACGTTGACAGCTTGGGGGCCCCGGTCCGGAAGACTTGTTGGGGGTCTCTTACTCCTTTTTACAATCGTGGCTTCCCAGCTTCTGTGCCTTCCACGCTCGTGATTTAAGATAAGCTCGTTTTCAACGGTGACACCGATGAAAGTCAGACTGCCGTAGCGGATGAGATGGAGCTGCACGACTGTGTTTTAAGAGCCACCTTGACGAAGGAAGCATCTAGAAGAGAAGAAAGCAAAAGCATTCGAGGCCATCATGCAGGCACACGAGAGACTCACCAGGAGAGCATCGGGGTGTTCCCGCACAGTGGACCTCACTACCTTTCTTGAACGTAAGGGGCAACAGAAGATCCTCCCCCCTCCCTCCGGGCTCCGCACTTGTCGGTTGTCACGCGGCGCAGGAGAGGGTGTTCGATGATGCCTGCCACAAAGCCGGTTACGATAAGCACCGGCCCACCCCGGCGCTACAGCGAGGAACACTGTGGTCCACAGGATCCCTTATTTGCGGCCCTGGTCGGGGTGACGCTCGCGGCTGGCTCAAAGTGCGAGGCCGACGACATGAAGAAACGTGTGTGCCGCTCGACGCACAGCTGGCGCCTGGGGACCTTGAGCAACACAAGCAGAGCGCTACAACTTCTTCAAGGCCGTCGACCTGCCAGAGGAGCGCCTGCTTCCCGTCCCGCGCGTCATCCCCAGTCTGAGCTGCGCACACGCGCATCGTGGTGGAGGCGAGTCACCGGATGACTGTCGGCAACGTGAAATCAGTTAGAGAATTACTGCGGGGTGGTCCACGCTGAACCACAGCAAGTCCTCCAACAAAACGTGACTGTAGTCTTCGGGAATACTGAAGAAGCATGCGCGAGCACCGCCAAAGGAAATCTCAGCTGAGAACCTCCTGGTCTCCCTGTTTGGCGAAACAAGGTAAGCTCAAGTACTTTCCCTGCGCATTTATTCGTGAGCGTCCCCAGCACTCGGGGCATTACGCCAGCCTACCTCTCCTCTCCTCTATCAACTGTGGACTACGCATCGTTCATTCTTTGCTGTGGTGCTGCGAGGGCCGTCGTTGCCTGTCCATGAACGATAAAAAGGGGACGGAGGGCGCCCGTAGGCGCACGCGTGTGCGCCATACTGAAGCAGGCGAGCGATGGCAGACGTACGCACATTGTGCCCCTCCAGAGTGTTGTGTCTCTGCTCCTCTTTCACTCTCCCTACACGTAATCGTGCGCTCCTTCTCCTGGGCATCCCCACTATGTCTTGCCTCTCGCTCTCTTCCGTGGTCTCTTTCTGCCCCCATATCGCCTGTCTCTTTCACTATCATGTCACGGAGGTGTCGCGCTAATGACGATATACTCTCACGTAGAGTGTGTCTGTGCTTCAACAGTGAATGAGTAGGTAGGGAAAAGGGGGCAGAGAGCACGGGGACATGTGATGGTGACTGCTCTTATCGAGGGACATGGAAGACATGTATCTTTGTGGGTGTGTCTGTGCTGGACGACGCCAGGCCGCACAGAAATGAGAAATAGGAAACAATGTGAAGAGAGGAAAACCTGCACTTCTGGCATCTAGCGAAGTCGTGGTGAAGGTGGGCGGGCACTTGCAATCCTTCTTGCACGAAGTGACTGACGTTGAGTCGGCATGAGAAAGAGAAATGGGTGGTTGAAGCAGCGGCGTAGGGCCATCTTGACTTTCAGAGTGAAGGTGTTCGAACAATCAGTGGAGACGTACCTTGCCCACTCTCTCTCTTTCTTCCATGCTTCATCCTCCTTTTGCCTCTGGGTTCTGCGCGCGAGTGGGGGCCCATCAAGCTGACGATCCATAAGGCAGTGGAAAGGTGCGCCATCCTGCATAGCGAGAGCGCGAGATCGGAAAGAGATGTCGCCATGTGTGTGCTGCTTTTATGTGCGTGGGAACTTGAAGAAGTACTCGGAGGAGTGCGCTCGTGTACTCCCTACTCCTCCTGAGAGCGAACACTACTGCACATGTGCTTAAGCATACTACTCTCATGCATCCATCTCTCCGTTTCCCTTTCTTTGTCGACTGCCGCAACTGCGTAGCTCTTCGCACTCCCCGCCACATCCACGAGCTCATTGCCTGAAAGGCTGGGGTAGGTATACAGCGAGAGTCGCATTTGCACCACCCCCGTAAACCACACACAGCGCGCTAAATCGAGTGCCGCTCTTTGTATGACGCATAGCTTAAGAGAGGCACAACATCGATAACCACACCGAAGTCGTCGCCTCGTAGCCCACCCCCTACCCGTTCTCCCCTCCTGCCTATTAGACTCTGCATGTTCAAGGGTTTGCTAAATCCTGTTGTGGGAAGCCGAACAGCACGACGGCTTGCCACCATCGCCAACAGCGCTAGTGGTGGCAGCCGACCGCACTCGCGTGAGACGGTGCGACAATCCGTTCGGCTTCTGGTGAAGCTGCAGAAACACCAAGGGTCTGGGCACAGACGAACTCCACAGCAACGCGTACAGCGTAGTGGCCTCACCAACCCGCTGAACTTGACTGAGTCGTGGGCAACGGCGCAGGCAGATGCACTAGCGCAAGAGGAGGCAAACTGGCGGGACACAGATCCGCTGCGCAAATGGAAGGACGAGGCCGAAGAGCGGCAGCGGCTGCAGCAAGCAGAGGATGACGCGCACCCTGGCCCCGGGTCCGCACGACCCAGCGCATCATCGCACTATGGCTCTGTGAATGCTGACACCGGCAACAGCGCTGTGCAGGAACGTTTTGATGCCCTTGTTCACCGCGCACTGCTCCGCTACGGTCCACCGCTGCCGGTGGAGGTGGTCATGAACAGCAACGTGATATCCTCCACCTCCTTTGCATCAAGCACGCACCGACCTACGCAGCGCAGCCACCCCGATACCTACGTCGCAGCTGACAAGGGAGCGGATGACTCTAGCGCTGCGTACTACGATGAGGTGGCGCTCAAGCTGCACGAGCTCATGGCGATTCTCCGTAAGGAAGAGCCGTACTTCAGCGTACGGGACGACTGCGGCGGGGTTCCGCTCTCTCTCATGGTAAAGAACTGCTGCTACCTGCGGGCTTTCGGTGGAAAGGTGAACTACATGCGCTTTGTGCGACGTCTGCACGCGGCCGAGCTGCAGTCGGACGGCAAGAATCATGGTGGAGGGACGCAGAGCGCATACGAGGCAAACACGGCAGTGCTGTCACTTGGCAAGTACAAGATGCGCGAGCTGCCTTCGCAGGATGGGCTCCGTCAAGGTCCCCAGCCGTGGCGCTACACTTATCGAATGATCTGAGCGGTACTCAAGGCAGGAATGTGCGCGTTTGCCTGCGCTGGCGCGTATTTCTGTGGGTGAGTGTGTGTGTGGGGGGGTGGGGCGAGTGTGGGGGGGGGTGTCACCCATTTTGGCTACGCCAGAGCAGGTATGGGAAGGCCGCACCATCTGCCTCTCCTCATCCGTCTCTACTTCTATTCCTCTGTGTCCATGTCTGAGCGCATCCTACTGCAGCGCGGCAGTGCTGCCTCAGCTTCCTCCGCCTCCCTCGTCACCTCTTGGGCTCACTGCGCATCAGTAAAGGGTGCCCACCTTTAGTGACTGTCTCTCCCTTCACTGTGCACCTGTGGACTCCGGCGAGGAAACACGCACCTGTTGGTATGTATGAACTACACTAACAATGGCCGCAAGCTTCCATGTTGCCATCGCTGCCTCTCTGCTCCCTTCCCGCGCCATCATCCTCCGTACTATGGCTGCCGTGCCGTCCCCTTTAAACACTCAAATCCGTGTGGACTCATCTCCGCCCATCCCCCTCCACTCGTCTGTATAGTTGACTCGCTCGCTCGCTGCCCACTGCCGCCATCCGCGCCTCTTTTCTCTAGTCATCGTTAAATCCTCTTTTCACCTCTCTGCCTCTCATCCACAC
Source organism: Leishmania lainsoni (assembly GCA_003664395.1). Lineage (NCBI taxonomy): Eukaryota > Euglenozoa > Kinetoplastea > Trypanosomatida > Trypanosomatidae > Leishmania > Leishmania lainsoni. The sequence continues at coordinate 13,862 of RAIA01000121.1, forward strand.
ACACACACACACACACACACACACACACACACACACATTGCCACATGCACAGGGCAGCATCGCCATGACGTCTGTGCTAGCCATCGTTAACGCACAGCGTGTGTGGCGTGGTGCTTCGGCTCTAAAGCCGACCGTGGCATCGTCGTACCCACCTGAGGTGGACGCTCTGCTAGTGGAAGGCGGCCTCATCAGCTTCATCGGCAGCACCGAAGAAGTGCTGCAACGCTACGGCGCGCTGGTAGCTATGCAGCCCGTGGACGCGGCAGCAGCAGCCCCTCAGCCGGTGGAAGGCGGCCGTCCACGCGCGGTTTCGCACAGTGTTATTGACTGCGAACACCGCCACACCGTGTACCCCGGGTTTATCGACTCTCACGTGCACTTCCTCGACGGCGGTCGCATGCTGCTCGCCCCTCAGCTCGGCTTTGCGACGAGCAGAACACAGTTCTTAGCAATTGTCCGAGACTTCGTAGAGCACCGGTACAACCGTGAGGAGGGCGGCTGGGTGTACGGCTTCGGCTGGAGCGAGGCGGTGCTGGGCTGCTCACCGACGCGTGAGTGGCTGGATGAGGTAAGCACGGAGATTCACCTCGTCATGTACAGCAAGGACATGCACTCCGCAGTCATGAATACAGCCGCGCTGCGCAGCTGCCACATTATCCCAGGCGCCGACGATGGCGAACCGCTAATCACATCCGTCGAGGGTGGCGTTATCGAGCTAAACGAGAACGGTCTACCGAATGGTGTCCTCCGTGACAACGTCATTCAGCTGACGAAGCGCTACGCGCCTGCCGCTGATACGCCCGCCAACCAGCGCCGTGCACTCGAGGCCTCTACTGAACATCTTCTCTCGCTCGGTTTCACCTCCGTCTTCTCCATGATGTCGACCACGTACATGGACAATGTGAATGAGATCAACTTCCTCGCTCAAATGGAGCGCGGGGGCGCAATGCGGCTGCGAGTGCGGTATGGCGTGCCGCCAAGCGATGTGGAGCCCTTCATGGAGAAGTTCTACAGCGCGATGGCGGCGGACGCGGCGCAGTCGGGCCGCAGCGACGCTTTCACGCTGCCCTACCGCTTTACCATGACGCCACCGGCGGCTGGCGGCGGTTACCTGCTGCTAGGCGCGGTGAAGCTGTTCGCGGACGGGTCGTTGAGCTCGCGCACTGCGGCGATGAACCGGCCTTACGGCTACAACGTCATGACGGAGGGTGACATCAACAGCGACCTGGATGACGCAGCGATTAGCGCGATCCTGGCGGAACGGTCGGGTGAGCAGTGTCAGTGCGGGCTGCTGACGATGCCGCGGCTGGAGTTGCAGGGTGCTATCCGCCTTGCACACTCACACGATCTGCAGTGCGTTGTGCACGCGATTGGCGACCGTGCTGTGGCAACGGTCAACCGTGCGCTGTGCGCGTCGGCAGACTGGCTGCGCGGGCGTGAAGCGGAGCCCGGGGTTGTGGCGGCAGTAGCGCGCTTTCGCGCCGACCCGCGCTCGCGCGTGGAGCACTGTCAGCACATGACCAACGTGGCAAAGGAGGTGAGGCGCATGGCGCATTATGGGATCATCGCGTCCATGCAACCCTGTCACCTTCTGTTTGATGGTGACTACGTAGACGAGCTGCTAGGGCAGCGCCGAAAGGACACGTCGTATATGTGGGGAACGCTGCTGGCGGCCAATATTCGGGTGGATCTGGGCTCGGACTGGCCTGTAGCGCCCGCGGCCGTGAACGATGGGCTGCGCGGTGCAGTGACACGCGTGCCGGATGTGATGATGGCGCTGGCGGCAGAGGAGGCGCAGCATCAAAGCAAACAGCAGGCGCAGCAGTCGGCTGACAGCACAGCCGCCGGTGCAGTCACAGCATTACGGCGCTACCACGATACGTGGAATCCCACCGAGTGTATCTCTATGGACACGGCACTGCGGACGTACACGTACGAGGGCGCGCACGGCATGTTTATGGAGGACTACTTAGGCACACTGGAGGTGGGTAAGTACGCTGACATCACGGTGTGGACGGCGGACTGGCTAGACGACACGGGTATGAAGCAGATGCTGGGAGTGGAGGGTACGAATGCGCGATGGTGGCCACGCCACCAGGAGCCGCGCGTCGCCTACACGGTCGTCGGCGGTATCGTGGAGTACCGCTCGCACTGATGCACGCGCCTTTCCTCTTCGCTCGCTCATCACAACCGCGGAGCCTTCGTTTCTCTTTTCTGCTTTAATTTGATCCGCCTACTGATATGAATAACTTGTCTCGCCGTTCCTCTCTCAGCTACGCGCAGACATACACACCCGCTCTCTCTTCAACAACAATCGATTCCTGGTTCATCTGCCTATCATACAGGGTCGCGCAATCCCTGGACCTCTCGTTTCTGCTCTTGCTTTCCCTTCTGCCCTCTCAGATGGCGGGCCACGCCTCCGCGCGTGGCATCTCAGACTCCAGCGCCCCCTCACTCGCTGTGTCGGGCGAAGCCGAGCCGCTTCTGGTGGGGACAGCGTGTCACGCACCTACGACGTAGCGAAGAGAGTGCGATGTAGTGCTGCTGATGTGGGCAGTCAGGTCCTGCATGGCGTGGCGTCGGAGCGGCCTGCGACCGTGAGCATGCTTGTACCGCCCATGTGATGAGTGAAGTGCCAGCGTGACTCGCCCGTATCGCACCCGGGCCTCACAGCCTACGGCTGTGGGGAGACCGCATGTCACCCACAGGGATGCACCAGCTGGCGGCCGGCATAGTGGGAGCGGCTGTGAGACGGCTCTTGCTGGGTGGGTAGGTGGGTGGGCAGAGTTTGAGCCAGGGGGCCGTGCTCTGATGATGGAGCCGGCCCGTTGCTCTAGGCCGTGTGTCTACGGCTGCTTCGCACCACGCGACGGGCCTCTGTGGCCGAGCGGAGTTTAGCCCGCGCTCTACGGCGGAGAGTAGACGCGTTGGTGACAAGCGCTCCCTTTTGCGGGTCCTCTTATATCGCCGTTTTCTCGTGGTGATAAGCGACCCCATTGACGGTCCTATCAATCGGATCGCCCTTTGCGCATTACCTCCCTCTCTCCCCGATGCACGGAAGCTGAGTAGCGTGCGCATATGCCTCTTGATGGAAGCGCGCATGTCACTGCCGCTTCCTCCCCCTTCCCCCCCCCCTGCGCTGCCTCGTCGGTGGCACTGCTTCTTTTGAGCGATACGGAGTCAATGGCGAACGTGCATGCTGAGCGTGTCGCTCATGTTGCACGCGCACCGAAACGCCCTTCTTTCCTCATCTTGTTTTCCTTATTCTTCACCCTTTTACTGGTCTCGCATACGCATCCCCGCACATCTTTGACACCGCGATGTTGCTGTCAGACGCGCGTGTGTGTCCGTGCCTGTAGTATGGAGGGCTCTTTTCACTTGCGCTTGTTGCTCACTCAATTTTATCTTCCCACGTTCAGTTGAGGCAGTTACAAGGTTGCGGTAAGAGTGTGCTGCTTGCGTCTGTGTCGGTGCGTATGTCACCTCCCCCCCCGCCCGCCTATCTCTGCACCCTCTCTCTCCTGCCCCTTTCCCGCGCAGGCCGCCACGACGGTGCGCTCGCTTGAGCTCTGATTGCAGTGGCCTTCACAGACACGATGATGAGGGGCGCATGATTAGCGTCGTCGCAGTGCACTGGCGAGTGTCTGCGTTGGCGCATATAATCACCTGCTCCCGAGACACACAGAGATCCACTGGGTGTTTGGCAACGCTGCCTTTCACAAGGGTGGAATAAAAGCACATGTTTGGGAGCGACTGAGCGGTGGTAGCACGTTGCCTCGCCCTACCTACCCCTCCCCCGCTCCACAACGGAGGTGCACCTCTCAAGGTAGTTCCTCCCTAGTTGCTAGGATAGCAGCACCGTGTCTGCTCTTCCTCACGGACGAATGCACCCTCCCCTTCTACACGAACCTTCATCTGCCCGCCTCCCCCTCGGTGGCATTCTCTTTCTTCCCCTCTTCTACCTATACTGAATGGTGTTCGTCGCTTACTCTCCTCTACCTCCGTGCACCTCCTCCCTCCTCTCGATCTTCTTTCCTCGTGACACCGTGCTTGTGTATGCATGCCAGCGCATGTCTGGGCATTACCGATGCTGGTGGGTGTATCACATCTGAAGTAGTCTGCACCACTACCACGGACAGCAACAGCATCAATCCGTCCATTCATCCACTCGTCTGTCTCTCCACCGATCTGCCTCGCTCTACGTCACCTCCATTCATCCTTAGCCTGCCTGTGTGCCTGTGCCTTTCCAGCACTCGACCGCTTCTCACCCCAATACAGAAGAGTAGTCAAACTCGCGCATCGAAAGTGAGGCGGCACATGACAACAGTCGACTCGGGGCGGCAGCGCAACCCCGGGGTGCTGCAGGATGACGACGAGAACAAGCTAGGTCAGTACTGGTCGCAGCTCAAATACAAGGCGCTTGGCCTCGTGTCCAGTGAACCGCCGCCTGACACAGCGCTCCTGACGGAGATGCCTCCGGAGCAGGGATACATGGAGGGGCTCTCTGAGATGACGGACCTCACCTACACGCAGCGCATCACCGGGTTCTTCATGATGATGGGTATGGGCATTCTCTTTATCCTCCTGAGCATGGTAATGTGGATGTGGCCGAAGAAGTTCAGCTTCTTCATGACATGTGGAAACATCTTCTGTCTGTGCTCCATCATGTTCCTCGCCGGGTGCGCGCAACAACTCCGCACGATGTTCGAGGCAAATAGGTTCGAGGCGGCGTGTCTGTATGTTATCTCCGTGTTCATGACGCTGCTGAGCGCACTGTGGCTCCAGTCTAGACTACTGTGTATTCTCTTCGCAGTGGCCCAGCTCGCGTCCATCTTGTGGTATGCACTGAGCTTCATCCCCTATGCCCGTCAGACCCTGAAGGTTGCGCTCTCGTACGCTTCACTGATACTCGGCCCGGTGGTGAATGTCATTGCAAAGGGAGTCAGCAGCTGCCTCGGTGTCATTCTCGGCTGAGCTCCTTTTGGAAAGAATGAAGGATGGGGGAAATGAGGAGGGAAGCCGAGACAGCACCGGAGAAGGCGGTATCCGCCCACGCACGCGCAGACGCCAGCCCCTCCCCCACTGCACAGGAGCGGCTATGCTATGCTATGCTATGATGGCTTGCTGCTTATATAATGCGACACCTCTTAGCCCCGTCCAGTCCTGCTGCCTCTCCGCCATCCTTCTCTTCAGGTTTGTGATGTGCCACTGGTCGTAAGCTGCTGAGCCGCTACTGAGGTGCTCGTCCGTACATTGGTGCGTTGTTGACTGCTGCATTCGACTCCCTCCCTATTGGCCATACGCGAGCGGCTGTCGCGTTCCCTTCGCCTCGTCTGTCTGTCATTCCTATCGCCTTTGTGGCTGAGCGTTGTGTACTGCACAACGCTGCCAGAGGTTAAGATAACCCGTCTCTCGAACGTGCGAACACATGTGCTTGGAGAGAAGGGCACTCCTTCCCGCATACGCACATGTATAGCTTCTCGCTGTCGCCACTGTCAGGGCAACTTGCCTAGGCGGCGTCGTCGCAGTCTCTAATCATGGCCACTGCGGTGCACACGTGTGCTCCCCTATTCCCTCCCTCCCTCTCCTCCCTCTCACGTATGACTCATTCGTCTACAGACCGCCAAAAACATCCGCACAGACACAGGCGCACGTCCTGTTTCTTCTCTTAGCAACGCATCTTACACACAGATGCTGAGCCGGTCGCTGAGGCTCCTTAGCAGCAAGGCGGCAGCCCTGCCCGTCTACAACACAACGGAGGACGGTCCTGCCGCCAGCAAGGCGTGGCGCCTGTTCTTCAAAGACGGCCTCACAGATGCAGTGGTGTCGGCGTGGCACGACCTGCCCCTGTACCCTGGTACTGTTGCCGATCCGCGTGTCTTCACCTACGTGGCGGAGATCCCCAAGGGAACGCGGGCGAAGCTGGAGCTGAGTAAGGACGAACCGCACAATCCCATCAAGCAGGACATTTTCAAGAGCAAGGAGGGGCAGCCGCTGCGGTACTTTCGGTATGGCAACATGCCCTTCAACTACGGTTTCCTGCCATGCACCTGGGAGGACCCGATGCACATCGACCCGCACACCAAGTGCATCGGCGACGGCGACCCTGTTGACGTCGTGCACCTAGGTCCACCCCACCGCGTCGGCACCTACGAGCCAGTGCGCATTCTCGGTGTGCTCGGGCTGATTGACCAGGGTGAGACCGACTGGAAAATCATCGTGGAGTCTGCGTCGGTGACAGCGGACGAGGGCTACGGGACGTTGGCGAAGGTGCCGCAGGAATTGCAAGCGACCATCATCGACTGGTTTGAGAACTACAAAGTACCGGACGGCAAGAAGAAGAATGAGTTTGCCTTTAGCAAGGAAATCAAGGACGCCGAGATGGCGCTTAGCATCGTTGCGCAGTGCGCTTCGCAGTACGACGCCTTGATGAAGGGGAAGTGCGCCAACCCGGGCTACTGGCTGCGTGAGGCGACAGGGTCTGAGTAGTGGCTAAGGGGCGTATTGACGAGAGGGAAGTGGTGCAGGGACTGGCCACCACCAGCAGAAGGCGGGCCCGTGCCCAGTGTGCGTTACCGGGGGGAGGGGAGGGGGGGGCAAAATGAAAAGGAGTCGCCACCACCACCACCACCACCCTCCGGCGTTAGCACACACGCAACCCTCACCCACTCTCTTTGACCTCATGACGAATGTTGTTTGTTTTTGAGGCTCCCGTGTTGGTATTCGTCTTGTATTTGCCCCTTTCATTTCTTCCTCTCGTCTCGCGTACACCACAGAGGCAAGAGGGGGAGGGAGAGGGGCACGGGTCAGCGCACGACATGGCTGGGGGCGCAGAATGGAGCCGCCGCCTCATTTCTCTCCTGCCCTCCCCTCCCCTTCGTTTATTGTACGCCGCCACCGTCGTCTGCCTCCGCTCAGTTGTCTCTACGCGCACACACTCGGACAAACGCACAGGCAAACATGCACTCCTAGCGGCGCAAACCGCCTTGACCATTGAGCCAACGAACTCACCGTCAACACCCCTCCTTCCCACCACCTGTCAACCCTGCATTCGCGGGTAACTCTGCGGCGTGGCGAGGCGGAGAGTCACTCGCTCTGTGAAGGGTGCTACCATTTCGGTTTTTGGCGTGGGAGCTGTGCACTCTTCCCTGGCGCACATCCCCTCCGCTCTGTCTACTTCGCCCCAGTCACGCATCACCATCACTTTCTCGCACCTCGGCCTTGCCGCCTACCCTTTCTCTTCTCTCGCGCTGCAGTGAACTGTAGAGGACGTGCACTTGACTGTGTCGTGTCAGCCCCTACCCTTCGCATCTGCCCCCCCCCCAATCCTCTCCCCCCCCTTACACGCATACAGCGCCCTCCTTGTGTGCGAGTGATTGCGCCCACGCGCATTAATTACGGGCCGTGTCTTATCCGTCGCAGTCCCTCGTCCCTCGCACGGTAGGCTGAGCCCCCTCCCTTTTCTTCTGTGAGCGTCATCGCCGACAACGTGAAGCTCAAAGTTGGTAAACGCAAAATTACAGAAAAGATGGGCAAGTCAGCAAAGGCCAACACGGCGATGCCAGGCAAGCTGGACACAACCGAGGCGGACAAGAAAACCCCCAAGTCCATCATCATCTACCGTGGCGAGGTAGGCGTTCACGTGCGCTCGCTGATGCAGGAGTGGCGCAACGTATTTCTCCCGTGGAGCAGTAAAAAGCTGCACGGCAAGAACAAGTCGCTGAAAGATTTCCTCGCAGTCGCGGCCACCTTCAGTGCCTCGCACCTGCAGCTGTTTACCGCCCCATCGCAGGGGACGTCGCTGCGCATCATGCGCTTCTTCAATGGCCCCACACTGTCGTTTCGCGTCTTGAGCTTCACCCTTCACAAGGAAATTGTCGCTAAGCAACGCCGTCCCGTATCGGTCGACCGAGCTGCGTGGGAGGTGGCGCCGATTGTTGTACTCAACAACTTCACACACCCCGACCTGGCGCACCACGCGGAAGTGCCGCTGCTGACGGCCACGTTCAAGGCGCTCTTTCCCTCACTGAATGTGCAGACGATTCAGAACTGCGAAATTCAGCGCGTCTGTCTTTTCCACTACGACCACGTCGAGCACGTTGTGGAGGTGCGGCACTACTACGTGAACGCTCGCACCGTCGGTGTCACCAAGACAGTGAAGAAGCTCTTAGAAAGCCGCCGCCCCACCAGGCTCGGTACGCTGGAGAGCATCGATGAGGTGCTAGACCAAGAGGACGCCTGGTCAGACACGGATGGTGAGGGTGAGGAAGTGCCGCTTGTGCAGCCCTTCCGCCAGCACCGAGAGCAGTGCCGCGTGAAGCTGCAGGAGATCGGCCCACGCATGACGCTGCAGCTAAGTAAAGTGGAAAACGGCTTTGCCGGCGGCGAGGTCATCTACCACCGCACCGAGAAGAAGACGCTTCGCGAGGTGCAGGTGAACGCGTCGAAGGTGCGCACACGCAAGACGGAGAAGGCGAAGCGACGCGCCCTACAGGATGAAAATGTGCAGCGCAAGCGCCAGCAGCGTGAAGATAAGCTCGAGCGCAAGCGCCAACGTCGCGAGGTGGCCGCGGTAGCGCAACAAGCAAACCCGTTCGAGGTAGCAGGTGGGGACAGTGACGGGTATGCTGCGGGAAGCGAAGAATGAATGAGAAAATGCGCGCCAGCGTGACCAGGGCCGGCTCGGCATCCCCCTCCTCTCTCCGTCATCTAATCCCCAAACAAGGCACCTCTGTCCCTCAGCGCCTTCATCAGCATTGCGGTCTTTCTCTCTTGCGTCTCCTTTGATAGCCCTACCGCTGATGCAGCGCAGGTCTCTGCTAAATGCCCTACCCACACACGCACCTCTTTGTGTGCCGCTCTCATCTCCCTCTTCCCTAACTCCAGCGTCTGCCGCGTTTTGACGGCTGTGAGTTGGGTCGCGAGCGTGAAAACTGGAGGAGGTCAGTGGTATAGGCCGGCATTTACAACGTCCATGACGACCCCAATGCCACTCGTATGCATGCAAGTCATGGATGTTAGTCCGTTAGCAGCGAAGACGTGCTGACGACTTACGAGGAAAAGGGAGAGTGGCGAAAGAGAGTTGGAAGGGGAGGACGGCACTCTGGACGTGGGTGCTTGTGGGACTTCTCTCGCCATCGGCACACGGGCTCACGCAGAGTGACTCTTTCCCCTCTCCCCCACGCTCTCCTCGTCTCGCTCCTGTCCGGCAAAATCGATTAACCTCCACGTGTGCCCGTGTTGAGTCCTCCCCCGTGTTCTCTTGGCATCTCTCCTAAGTCGAATGGCTAAAAAGTTGCGTGTGTAGGCGCCCATGCAGTCCATCGCAGGCACAGTGAAAGTGAGGGGGCCATGGAAAGGCCCAAGCTGGCGCGTAACGCCTTGCAAGAGGCCCGACAGCATTGCACCAATTTCGTGTTTGCTCGCCTCGAGTGTACACGATGACGCTCCGAACCCCCACCTCGGCGTACAGATGCGATGGACGCATACCACGCAGATAACGGAAGCCGCTGTTTTTCCAAGCTCCCATTCTGGGTGTGGGTGCGTGCGTGGCACCTTTGCTCTCCCCCCCCTCACCGTCCCCTCTTCCCCTTCGTCTACACCACACTCTCGCCTTTTCTGCTTATCTCATCCCTGTCTTCTCTCAAGCACACAAATTCGCACGCCCATGCCACTTGCTGATGCGTACGTAGTCATCGCCACCTGGGTGACAGTACCTACGCATAGACACGACGATGACGTGCCTTGAATAGTGAGTGCCGCCGACTACCTGCCGCTCCTGCACCCCCACCCCCACCCCCTCTCTAGCCCCCTTCGCTCCTTTCGACACTCGCAGGGGCAAGTGGGCCAGCCCTGGCGGGGAGAACCAAAAGCTGCTGTCGTTTTACTCCCTTGTGCTCATCCTTTGTGAGCATGTGCCCTGGGACACGAGCGATGCGGCGGGATCGAGGGAGGGGGCGATCGAGTTTTCGTTATGAGTTGTGAGCATTCACGCTCTTCTGCCTGCCAGTGCCGCTGTTCGCGGCCATGTTCTTGGAGAAGGGGCCGCGACGGTTCTCTGCGGTCCCTTCTCCCTCTCGTTATGCCCGCTGTCCGTATCCGCAGCGTACGACCCGCCCGTCCAACCCCCCTCCTGTCACCGCCAAGTGAGGCCATACAGAATAAAAGACAGGGCAGCTCTGGTATGATGAACGCGCTCTATTCCTGGCGGTGTGGCATCGGTGTGGACTGCAGGTCCGCCATACATAGCCCAGAAGTTGAAGCGATTGAGCCGAACATGCGGACTTGCACATGGCCTCGGTGTAACCCTCTCGCTCTCTCTCTCCTTCCACCATCTTTCTCCCCTCTCTCGTGCTGCTGAAGGAGCGAAAGTATTCGCCAGCATACACACTCGCACAGTCGGATAAGCACTCAGACCTGTGCACATCCACGCCCAGAAAGATAAATAAGGAAACAAGGCGTGTGCGTCTGTGCACGGGGTGTGTAGGGACGCCCGGTTTATGCCTCCGGCCGACTGGTGGTGGTCTCTGCACAAAAGGGCTTTCGGAGGTTGTCCTTGCCACAGGCGACTACACACTCGCCAAGGCAGTCGACCCCAATTGAAGCGCGTGCGATTGAGCTGGCGCTTACATATGTGTGTGTGTGTGTGTGCGTGTGCGCCTCCGCTCGTGACTCAGGGCTGACAGACCACCAACTCCCAACGAGCGATTTGCTCCTCTGTACTCGGTGGCTGAGGAAATGCTGGCCGACATCGTCAAGTACGCGCGGTGGCTCTGGGATGCTGTGTTGCTCCCGTATGTCATCACCTCCATATCAAGTCTCGCTTCAGATGGCTGGGAGTCCGTCACCCACCTGAAGGAGAGTGTCGTCGTGCTCTTGTACTTCTTATGCGGTTGCAGTCACCGCACCTTCCCATTGTCGCGGTCAGCCGTGGAAGCGCAGCGATCGGCAAGCGCCGTCGCTGCAGCAGCAGGAGCAAGTAGGGCGAGCGTTGCTAAATCGGTGACTACAACTCCTCGCATGACGCAGCGGGGCTACAACTCCGTTAGCGAGGGGGAGGAAAACGACACGGACAGCGAGGCGGACGTGAAGCAGGGGCAGCAGGCAAACCTCTCCATGAGAACCACAGCAGCAACAGGAGAACCCACAGCGTCGGGGCGGTGCGTCGACGAGGGCGATGGCGATGGCGTCGATGATGGGCCACCACTCATTCAGCGCCGTCTGCTGTTCGGCAAGAAGGGCGAAGTAGAGGGGTGGATGTCGGCCGTGCGTAGTCGCCTCGTCGTCCCACCACATCACCCGCTGTTCACCTCACGCAGTTTACACCAGCTCGTGAGCATCGTGGTCGGCCCCATTCAGCAGCCGACAGTGTCGACGATGCCGACACGTCACCCGGAGCCGCAGTGGCCGCCACACTTCTTATGTGCCAGCAGCAGTGGATGTGGCGGAGGTATCGGCAGCAGGAGCGTCCAGGGAGACCCGTCGACGGACGATAACAGCAGCTCCAACTCGAGCATTACGCCTCAAACGCTGCGGCAGCGCACGAACGCGGCCGCAGTGGCGCCACGATGCCGTCAGGCCTCCTCAGTTGTCTATAAGCGCGTGAGCAGCCGCAACCTGGACTTCTCGAGCTCAGGCGTCCCGCCACACCTCATAGCGAGCATCACGGCCCACCATGTGCTGAGCTACCCGGCTACACGTCAGAAGGTGCTGGTCATGGACCTCGACGAGACTCTGTGCCACGTCTCCACCACCACAGCGAACATGGAGGGGCCACCAACATTCTCTGAGGTCATCCCGACCGCCTCGGGGGCGGAGCTCTTTCACGTGTGGGAGCGGCCGTACACTCGCCTTTTTCTTTCCACAGCCGCGAAGTTATTTAACCTCGTCCTGTTCACCTCCGCGTCGAAGCCGTACGCCGACACGATCCTGCAGCGCATCGACCCAGACCACCTCTTGAAGTATCGCTACTACCGGCAGGACTGCCGGCTTGTCCCGCGGGGACTGCTGCGCAAAATGTGCGCGGCCGCAGGCATGCGCGGATTACCGCTGGCGGCGGGCGGTGGGGGAAACAGCGGCGGCGGCGGCAACAGTAGCGCTAGGCCGGCGGGTAGCCTCTCCTTAGCCGGGGGCATGCACAACCGCAGAAGCGTTTCCACGACCAATAGCGACAATGATGTCAACAGGAGTGGTGGCGACTGTAGGGGGTCCACGCGTGGCGGGGGTAACACACTTCCTTCTGAGGCCAAGGGATCACTGCGGGGTAGCGGTGGGACAGCGATCCACGATCACACATTGACGGCATCGCCGTTTGTTGGCCCATCTCCCAACCGTGGCGACGTTGACACGGGCCTCCCCGCTATTGAGAAGGCGGCAATGAACGAGCACACCAAGGTGCCGGTGAAGGACCTGCGCCTGCTGAAGGTGCCGCCGGAGCTGCTTGTCATGATCGACAACTCGGAGGAGTGCACACTCGTCAACCCGGAGAACACATTGGTGGTGTCGCCGTACATCCCGGCGCTGTCAAAAACCGCCCCACCGGCGCGCGAGACGACGCGGCGACGGGGCACTCGCGGTCGTGACGAGCGCAGCATCGGGGGTGGCGCCGCGGCGGTGCAACCCCCGAGCAAACTAAAGGCCAGCGACGATGCTGCGGGCGATACATCAGAGGGAGGCATCGATACCGACGCGTCGTCAAATATAAATGACGGCGGTGCCGGTGGTTTGCAGGCCGCTGACGACGATGATGTCGCAGGCGGAACCTCGGATGACTCCATCATGGGTGACGACATCCCCACCAACGACGTCCCTGAAGACAACGAGGATGAAGTGCTTCTTGCACTGCTGTCACTGCTGGAATGCCTGTTGGTGGTTCCCGACGTGCGGTCTATCCTGCGGCACGGCAAGCTCTACTAGGCGTACTGTTAGTTCTATGAGTGTGTCAGTGAAATCACTGGTGTTCGATGCACACATTCCTGCCGAGTACTTCCCTTATCTCCTCTCGTCTTGTGTCGTCTCTTCCGACACGGGCATGCGCGTTCCTCAAGCCACTCGGCGGATGCACTGCCCTCAACCTCCTTCTCTTTCATCAGGCCATCCCCCATCCATGACGCTCCCGCTTCAATTCCTGCCGCCGTCAACCACCTCCTCTTCCCCCTCCCTCTCTCCCTTCACTGATATCACTGTCTACGTGGGGTCTTCTGCTGCCGTTGTGCTGCACGGCTTCTTCAAGAAGCTCTGAGCAGGTGCGCACCCACCCACACACACACACACAGACAGACAGACAGACAGACAGACTCACAGAGTTGCTCGATAAGACGCAGCACGTTGTTCACCTGGCGCGCTGTCACGACGGCACAGTCAGCTGATTACTGAGCAGCAATCGAGAAAAGAAGACGCGAAAGGCCGTGGACTGACCCTACACCTAAGCCTCCACCACCTACCGTACAGACACACGTGCAAGGTCAGACTTCACAGACAGGAGCGGAGAGCACTGCCTACGCGTGCCGGTGTGGGTGTGTACTGCCTCCAGCGGCTGTAGACAATGCCCTCCCGGATGTACGGGTGGCTCTCTCAGCGTCCCTTCTCGTCGGCATCGCCAATCCTGGTGCACCGCGTGTCGCTCGTGTCACGTGGGGCCGTCGCCGCCACTCAGAGTGCCTCTGCTGGCAACAACGCAGCAACCGTAGTGGCATTGACGAGTTTTTGTGTGCCGCTCTCCACCCCTACGCGGCCGTACACGCATGTTGGCGGGTTGAGGACGTCAAGTGTGGCGCTGGCAGCGTCTGTGGGGAAAAGAAAAGAGAGGCAGAGGCGGCCAGTCACTGGTGATGGCGTACCGGCAGTGACAGTGAAGAAGTCAAAGAAACCGCGGGCACCTCCGCGGGAGGGCGAGGCAACCCCACCTGCAACCGCTCGAGTTGTGCGTGTCGTGCGCCTCGGCGATGCTGTGCAAGAGTGGGCGACGCTCCGGTCCCGGTGTCGCTGGCAGCGGCGCCACTTGGCCACCACCGGAGAGGCTTCCTCAACAGCAAGTGAAACAGCATCGGAGCGGTGCACGATGGCAGGTAACGCCGTAGGCACGGGCCGCGGGGGTAGCTCAGCCTCCATGGGTGGAGGTGGCGCGCTGCCGGCGGCGGTGAACGTGGCGGAACGCACGCAGCTGCTATCGGCTCTCGCGAACGAGCCGAGCACCTATCCGCAGCTGTACACCATGTTCTACCCGCGAGGGCACGCAAACGTCGGTAGCGTTCTTCGACCCGGCCTCTCCTCGCCCGCAGCGGTGGCGGAGACGCAGTGGTGCATAGAGGGCACGCCAGCTTTGGTGAGCAACGAAACCGTGGTGATTGAACTACTCACGCTGCTGCACGTCCACCACCAGGTGATGCGCCAGCTAAGCGACGTCACCGAGCTCCACGACGCGGCATGGTCGGCATACCTGTCAGCACTGCAGGCCAAACTTGAAGCGGATATGGGGGAACCGACGCGGGAGCACCACACCTCCGTTGCGCTGGTCTTGCGTACACTCATGGATGTGCATCGAGAGCAGCTTGACAAGAGGACGCCCATCACGTTGAATCGACCCCTGAGGAAGGAAAAACAGCTTCAGAACCAAGAAGAAGTCGCCGTCAGCAGGCGTGTGCTGGAGGTGCTCACACGGCTGATACCACCAACGCACGCACTCGTCCGGCAGCCTGATAGGGCGGCGAGTGATGAGATGGACAAGCCGCCATTGCCGTCATCAGTGGACAGTACGTACGGCGCTGCAACCGCCTTGCTTCTGACGGCTGCTGTCAGTGCGGTGGCTGTGGAGGCCGCCGCTGCGCTGTCGTACTCAACGTCGGTAGCGGCATCTGCTGGAGTTTCTCCCATGGACGCGGCCCTCGTGAGTGAGTGGACAACGTGGCGCGACGATGCGCATGGCAAACTCGCGTCACACCTTCGAGGCCTCGAGGCATCCGTCCACAACAGTAGCCTTGACAAGGTGGCGGTGGTGTTTCTGGACATACTGTGCTGCCTACGGTGGATCGAGGAGCTCGGCGTTGTTCTCCCGCCGGCAATGGGAAGTGCGGTTGAGGAGTCGTGCCAACGAATCCTGCTTCAGGCATGTCGGTGCGCCGAAACCGCCAAGGGTGCGGAGCTATTCGAGCGTATCTGCACAGCAGCGGTGGCGGCGGAGCTTCGCCGGCTTTCGCCGGAGCGCACCGCTTATGCGCAGGTCATTACGGATGTGTCCACCGTTGCCACCGCTTACCTCCGGCAGCGACCGCAGCGTGTGTCGCAGTTGATGGTGCGCCTGGAGACAGAGCACCTTAATTCAATGGAGAAAGCCGGTGCTTATCACAAACCGCCTGCGCGCCCGTCACTGCACAGTTCACTGACGGAGCTTCTGTACGCGATGTTGTGCGCTGGCTTCCCACCAGAGTCGCTACTCACCAGCAGTCTCTGCGTCTCGTTGCCGCCGCGTGATGTCATCGACATTGTGCGGATAGTAAATCGCTTCTCCGCATCGTGCGCAGCCGCCCCTCTGCCAGTCCGCACGCGCGCGGTGCTCGTGGATCAGGTGGCAGGGATGCTGGCGCAGTGCAACAAGGACAGCTACCGCGTTGTATTAAGCTCCACCGACAAGCTTGAGGAGGAAGACGATGCAGCGCCGGCAGAAACATGGGCGGCAGCAGCGGGAAGGGATAGCGCGCATCAAGGCACGACCACCAAAACGTTCAACCTAGTGCAGCGCATGGCGGCGGGGGCGGCTGGCGCGGCGGCGCTGCCTAGTGCGTCTGTCGTGCTGTCTGCGACTGCGATGCTGAGTCCGCAGTCGCAGGCGGCTTCCGTGGCCCGACAGCGCCGCGCACTGAAGAATAGTGAACGCAACAAGCAGCAAGCGGCCTTGGGCGCCACAGACGGCAACGGGGTACTGGGTGTCAATGGTAAGGAATGTGCGACAGCCTCGGCGATACTTACGCCAGCGCTGTACCGGCTGCAGGTGAATCATCTTCTCTTCGTTGGTATGGAGGCGCTAGTTGAGTGTCTTCTCCGTGGCGATGCCGCCGCTGTCGAGACGCTCACGCAGGCGTTACTGCCGTTGCTGCAGCGTGAGGGGCGGGAGGCGGCGCTGGCAGATGCGCTCGAGGCCATCTGGCAGGGCTTCCGCTCTCGTCTGACTGAAATGGGCTGCGATGATGTGAGCGACCTCACCAGCGGAAGCCTGCGCTCTCCCGCCTCAGCAGCCACTGCTGCAGGACGTAGCGGTCGACCCCCTGTACTTCCCGTAGCCCTCTCGGAAGATGTCGAGAAGGCCCTGGCACTGTTGCCGGCGCTCTTCCTGCCGCGCCTCACAGAGTCGGCGGTGAAGCTTCTGGGGCCAGACCTGCTGCACACCGGCTCTGGAGGCGGTTCCGACATGAGCAAGAGAAGTGGGTCCCTCAACCACGGCACAGTCGGGAGCCGCCAGCACTTGCCTGCCGCCGCCGCGGTGCCGATGTCAGTGGAGGAACTTACGGAGGTGGCGTTGCGGCTGAGTACGGCAGCTATTCTGTGCGGCATGCCATCCGACACCGTCGCCCAGCTCACGGCTCTGCACAATACTCTGAACAAGTCACACGGCAAGGCTGCCGGTTCCGGCGGTGGTGATGGGAACCAGGATGACGCAGCAGCCGCGGTCACATGGGCGTTTGCAGTTGTGGAGCGGCTAGAGCAATTGCTCTCGCAGCTGTCGCGACAGTCACACGGCGTGACGCGGCATCCGCACTCCGCCCACGCGCGCAACAGCGGCCTCGCCGTGTATCAGCTGCTGGCCGTCTACATTACCTCCACGACAGCCGTCGCGAACAGCATGACCCAGTCCAGCAGAGCCTCTCTCGCCTCTGACAGTACAACACAGAAGCGATATCAGCACTACTTGCTGACGGTGGTGCACCTGCTGTACCGCCTACGGACCGAGTACACGGTGATCGTGGAGCCGGCGGCGCTGCGCGTATTCCGCACTGACGTATTCGACCCCGCGCTGACAGCCGTCATGTGCGCCCCGTCCGCACCTTCAGCGCAGCCCCGCCGTGCCAGTGTAACGCCAGCACTGCAGATGCCTCTCACGACACTGACCGAAGTGATGGTGGTCATGTGTGTCGCGGATAGCGTTCAGCACGTCTCCCCTGCCTTAGTGCGCAGCATTGTGGCGGCGGTGGAGCAGCACCTGAAGGCGCGGGCCAAAGCACTGCAGACCCCTGAGAAGAGCCCCCGTGGGGCGTCGACTGTGAATCCTGCTGATGTTGCGGACACCGCGACTGGCGTGCTGGCAACGCAGCTGCTCTGTGCTGCTGCCACGTTGTGCCTCCGCGCTGATGACACCCTCACATCGATGTTACTGCAGCTGCTGGACCTGCTGAGCCCGCTGCTTAGCACATCGCAGATCGTGACGGTGCTGCAGCGCCTGCACGCGACTGGCGCACCGCTGCCGGCAACGCCGGTGCGGCGGCTCATCAAGCGTCTTGTTGTAGCGCTGCGCCAGGACTTGCATGCTGCGACGGAGTCTGGCGGCGGCGCGCCAACTGCATCACAGCGTGCGACGACGATGTCGCAGCGTATTACCGTTCTGCACACCCTCAGCGCTGTGCAGCGGACCGCTGAGGCGGCCGTCGACGACGGTGACGCAGCGTCGCTCCTGCAGCTTCTACGCACCGTCCCGTACGGGCCACTGCTCCATTCCTTGCTGCAGCCACAGGAGCTCGCGCAGCGGCGCTACACGGTGGGCGAGTGTGGCGCGCTTGTCGAGGTCGTCGCACACCTCACCGCTGGCGAGGCTGATGCGGACAAGGTCAGCGGCTTACAGTGTGGCTCCACAGGAAGCGCTGATGTAGCGGTGACGGAGGCGCGGCCATCGCCGAGAGGAGCAAAGGCGCTGCACACGGCCTCCGTGACGACGCGCTGGACGGCGTCTGAGGCGGAGGCGATGCGGCTGCTGCCGCGAACCCTCGCCGTCTACGTACTGCAGGCGGTGCAGCGGCCGTACGATGTTCACGACATTCCGCTGCTGCTGCGCGGCTACGCAGCGCTGTCAGGGGAGAGTCGACTACAGCAGCAGGTGTTGTCTGGCTTCATATCACGCACGATACGAGCTGCCCCGTTGCTGACGCCGGATGAGATTGTGCTGTGTGTTGAGGCCTATTGCGCGGGCAGCGTATACCATCAACAGCTCTACGGCATCCTGCTTGGTCGAGTCGCTGACATGGAGCGCAAGTTCTCGCTGGAACTCTCGGTGCGCCTGCTGCGGTGCAGCATGCAGGCCGAGAATTTGAGTGTCCGCACCGCATGTGTGACGGCGGTGCAGCCGATCTTCTCTGCGCAGGTGCGTGGGCTGCTGCAGAACGACCCGCACATGCTCGTAACGGTCGCCTCCACTGCCCTGGCCATCCTCCACTGCCTGCGTGACTGTTTCCCGAACGACGACATCGGCGCTGCTGTACTCGCCAACATTGCACGCTACCACCACGATGCGAGCCTTTCAGTGGTAAAGGCCGCCTTAGAGCTGACGGAACGACGCGGCTCGACGGACTACGACGTCGTGCACATCCTCGCCCGACACTGCACGGAGCGGGTGCTGCCCACCTGCTCCCCGCGGAGCTGGCAAATGTGTCATACCTGCTGATCGCGTGCGGACTGCGCACGGCGGCAGTTATGGAGGCGACATACCGGCGGCTCATCGAGGTGATACATACAATGCAAGCGCACAGCCTCACTCGACTGGCGCAAGGACTGCTGCGCGCCTCTGTGGAAGTCGACACGACGGTCATGGAGGAAGTATGCAAGCGTATCGTTGTGCTGGCAGGAGATAGCGCCATGGCGAACAGCGGTGATGCTGCCGTCGCTGTCCCTCTCACCATGCGCCAGGTGTGTGTGCTGCTTCAGCTGTTGCGCAGCGTCGCCAGTCGCGTCACGATCACCGCCATGACGACGGTGAACGCCCTTCTCTCGTATGTGCAGCGAGCTGTGGTGCAGGAGCGGGGCGATGGCAAGCCAAAGCTAGCACAAGACAGCGCGACGGAGGAATCCCTCAAGAGTGGCCAACCGCTGTCGTATCATCCGCCGCGGCTTCTTGGAGTAATGACTCTACGCGAGGTGGAGGCCGTCCTCCGCTGCTGCATCGATCTCTCGAGTAAGCCGAAGGAGTTCCAGAGACTCACCCGCAGCCTCGCCGACTACACAGCGTACATCATGGCGCAGGACTCCACTTCGCTTGCTACGCCTGGAGGAGGCAGCGATGGCCGCCTCCCAAACTCCACGGCTGACCGCCTGCCCAACGACGCACTGTTGTCGACCTCCTCGACATCTGCGCGGTCCATGGGCGCCTCTCTCCCCTCGGCTACGCCTGCATGGCAAACGGACTTGATCCTCTTGGTCGACCTCAGCAGTCTCCTCATCCGCCTTGGCGAGGTCGCCCACCCGGTCGTTCAGCAGCTCTTCGAGCGACTGTACGATCGCCGCAGCACCCTGCTCCAGCGTGCACTGCTTGTTAAGACGACGAAGCAGTCACTGGAGGCTGTCGGACGTGACGTGCACCCAGCGCTGTACAAGCTCGTCGTCGATGGAGAGCTGCTGTGACGTGGCGGCGGCAGCAGCAGCAGCAGCAGTTATTGTTGTCGAGCCCTCCTTCCGCCCCCGTCCATGCGCGAGTCCCCTCATTGTCATGTCTCCTCGTTACTTGCAAGCATGGCTGCTGCACCTCTGTCTGTCTGCTGTGACGTAAGCTCACAGAGAGGCTCATTCATGCGTGCACGTGCGCGTGGATCGGCTATGGTTTTCGTTCTCTGTTCTCTCACAGATGCCCCAGTCCACTGGCATGGCCATCGCCGTCAGTCCTCGCGTAGTCGGGCCACTGCTCACTACGAGAACTGATGTGCAGTGGGTAGCGTTCTTCCCCGTGCTGCGGCACAGCAATCTTCGCTTCTATGTGTGTGTGGACGCGTCACCGCCCCACGCGCGTATGGGTGTGGAAAGAAGAAGAGACGCAAGTGAGTAGCCACCCTCACCGCCTCAAGTTGTCCTCAACTATCCTCTCTCCGCTGCCTCTCTGCCTCTCCTTCCTCCACGGCTTTCCTTCACTCTTCAGCCTGTACCTATCTGGGGTAACAGTGGTGGCAAACGACGACGCAGCAACGGCGGTGGCGAACATCATCGAGGGCAACACTCGAAGGCGCAGCCATTGAGCATTTGTGTCGTCCTGCGCTGCGTCGGCATGGCCTCCCCCCTCTCACCTCCCGTCACCCACACCACCACCGTTACGACTCCTCTCGCCTATACACACTCTCCCTTCCGTCTCCACAAAAACGGCCACGTGTACGCGCACAGCCGGCCCAGAGACGCATAGACGCGGGCTGATTGCCATCGACCTCACTTATCCCTCCCCCGCATGTCAGCACACGCCGAGTTCGCCGAGCGACTAGAAGCGCTCTTCATTACGGAGCTGCGGCGTCAAGGCGTCGCCGACACGGAGGGCTGGGCAGCAAAGCTCAACACCTACTGCAGCTACGTGCCAGCGACCTCTGCCGATGACCGCAGCCGTGGCGCTGGTGACCAGCAAAGGACGTCGCCGTCGATTGTGCTGGTGATCGACATGACCAACCTGGAGGTGGGCGACAAGCCGATCGTGGCGCTTTCCGAGGCCCTTCTCAGGATGGAGAGCCCGTCGTTGCGAGGACGCTACGCCAACGTGAGTGAGTGGCAGGTGCTCTGGCGGAGGTGTGGTCTAACAGACCGCGCTCTGCGTCATATCGAGCTGCTTCTGCTGGGGTGCCAACGGCTCACACTGTTGGACGTGTCAGCAAACACCTTATCAACGGCGGGGCAGGCGAGTCTGCTGCACGCTGCCGCGGAGGTGCCGTGTGACGTGGTGATCGCTGAGGATGCGCGTGCCACGCACAGCGGCAGTCGGACACGCGAGGCCAGCGTCCCGTCTTCCTCGCTGTGCACCTCCCACCCACCCGAACTCGTCGAACGCCAGCCCCAGAACCAGGCAATCCGCCATCACAGGCGCAGTGGCGGTGACGCTGATGAGGCCAGAGATGTCGGCGTCGCAAGTCGTGGAACGAGCCAACAGCAGCACCGCAGTGGAACGCGGCAACAGGTCACGCCTCCGCGGGGACACGCAGCGGCTGCGGAGCCCCTGCGCCAGCGCTCATCGTCTTTCAGCGGAGCCTCCGCCTCACTATCGCTGCGCAGCTACGCAAGCGGCAGTGCCGAGGCTCTGCAGAGGCGCCGTGAGGAGCTGTTTGGTCGTTTCACCACCGCCACGCAACCATCAGCAGCGATAGACCCGGCCGAATCCGCCGCCTCCGCGAGGGATGCGCCAGCGCCGGCGGGAGGTGGGGACACCCCAAAAGGCAGCAGCGGCGGCATCACTGCGGCAGACAGTGGCGTAGTCGAACTCAAAGCAGCGACGGCGACGACAGAGGACTCCCCGGTGCGGCCTTCCCCGGCGGGGGCCCAGCAGCCACATCTGGAGTGGCGGCCTGGAGAGGAGAGCACCAGCGGAGGAGTCAGCCACTCGCCGGTTGTGGCCTCCCCGAACCCTAGAGCGAGAAAGCCGCCCCCGCCTACCCATCGCACACGCGGCAAGCATGCGGCGAATACGCCGGCCATGACTGCCGCTGCATCACGGGAGCCCTTCGCGGACCGCAACGACCAGATCGACCTGTCCGCGAACCTCAACCCGGCTCTGGACTGCGCCCTGGACCTCTCTGCACTCATGACCCGCGATGGCGCGCTGCGTCAGGTGAGCATGTTCGGAGGGGCTCGATCCGTGTGGGATGTACTAGAGGCTTACGAGCGTGCTGCAGAACAGCAGATGCACGGATCCGTATCGCACGGCGGAGAGGCCTGCGTGGATGCAGCGACGAGAGCGAAGCTACCGTCTGCACTGCTGGGCGGGGCAACGTACAACGTTATTACAGTCCTTAACCTCAGTCGAAATCACCTTACCACCCTCTGTGCGCTGCCGGCAACACTGCTACGCCTCGACGTCAGCGTCAACGACCTGACAGAGCTGAGCGGGGTGCAGAATTGTAAGATGCTGACTGTTCTGAACGCGCGCCGCAACCACCTGCGCGCCATCCGTGGGCTGGAGAAGAACCTCAGCATCGCACATCTTTTCCTGGGCCACAACGGCATCACTGCAGTCGAGGGTGTCGCCCACCTCGTACTCCTCGAGACGCTCGACCTCACGTTCAACGATCTACGCACGCAGGCGTCGCTCCGGATGTTGTCGCTGTGCTCAGCCCTGCGACACCTGCTGCTGCGCGGAAACCCTATCATAGAATCGGGCAAGCCGGGCTTCATGGCCGTGCTGCGCAACCTGTGCCCCACCCTGCTTGTGGTAGATGAACACCGGATGGTGAACTCGTGTCTGGCAGACAGGGCCCTTGCCCAGCGCAACTGGGGTCGACAGCCAAACATGATCGACAACACGCAGCCGTACGCGCGAACAGAGACGCTTCGTGGCGTCAACAGCGTCGGTGCATCGTCGTCGCTGCTTTCGCACGCGGCCATCACCGGTGGCAGTCCCTCTGTTGACGGCTCCACCATGTCCTCGGTCGCCTTCACGTCGTCGAGACGGCGGGAGGGAAGTCGGCCGGCACCGTTCGCCGTCGGTGATGACGACGTTGCGGACGAGCGGTCGATGAGCCTCCTGCACATGCTAACGCGCGGGGTATCGGCTCCCACTGGTTACGGCGACTCTGTACGCAGTCAACACGCAGCCCAGCAACTGGCGCAGACGCGGAGGGAGAAGGAGGCGCAGGCGCAGATGGAGCGAGAGCGACGACTAACCGCCAATGGACGGCAGCTACGAGGGGTAGTTGTGAAGCAGCTGGCCGAGGAGTCGCGCAAGTACCTCGAGGACACCATCGTGCGCCGCATGACGACCGCGCAGCAGCAACAGCTGCAAGAGAGCCACAGCACGCTGCCCAGCGCTGGCGGCAGTGGCAGTGACGCCGCAGGGGCCCCCACGAACGATTTGATGGCTCGCCGTGCCTCAGTGGAGCTCAACGCGTACGGTGGCGTGGCTCACCCGGAGCTGATGGACAATCCGCTGGCAGACGTGGTGGTCTACACGGCAGAGAAGCGGCAGCGCGCGATGAGGGAGGGCAACACGCGAGACAAGACGGATGCCGAACTCCTTCGCCGATACAAGCCACGTTCAGCGCAGCTGCGACGTGATCCATCGGCGAATCAACCGCAGTCATTGGCCGTGAAAGCCTCGGCGGGGCCACCATTACAGAGGCACCAGCAGGTGCCACAGCGACGTGCTGTGAGTGCTGGTCACGCGCCAAGACCGGCCGCCCGCGGTGGTGGTGCTCGTCACCGCTCGGCCGGGACGACTTGCAGACAGTCGGCACGACGAGCGCACCGTGACGACGATAACGCTGCGCTGGCGACGCTCTACGCAGGCGACGCCAGTGAACCTCTCCCAGGAGGAACCGCGCGAAGCGGCAGTGGCTCTTATGCAGCGCTGCACGTCGCAGAGCAGAGTCAGTTGCGTTCCCTGGGAGACGCGGAGATCGAGTGCTCACCCATCTCCAAGGATCCACAAACACGGCTGGTGAGGTCGTTGAACACTACCGCATCCATCCTCCACGATAGCAGCCACCTCCACCGTATGAGCGACCCGCCGAACTCAGCTCACCTTCGATCGCCATCGCCAACGACGCAGAGGCGTCCAAGCCCTGCCGCACAGGCGCGCCGTCATCCCACACCACAGAACTACAGAGATCCAGCAGAGGTGGAGGTGACGGCTATCTACCCAAACAGCCACAGCCAGAGATGCTCCTTGCCCGGGGGAGGCGGCGATGCGCACAAGGCACAGCTACAGCACTATAAACGCACACCATCGCGCGCGAATGCCCCGGCGTCGAAGTCGTCGAGTCAGTCAAGATCTACCTCTGCCTCGGCAGCCGCATCGCGCGTTGCGCGCAGTGACAGCGTTGGTGGCAGAGAGGTCCAGTGCAGTGCCGCTGGACCGTCGGTGGTATCGTCCGTGGGGACGAGCGACCCCTTCTTGCGGCCACTACACGCGGATGGCGCTCAACGTGTGCGTGTCAATGTGTGGGCGCGACAACTCCGCGACGACACGGACGCGCTGCAGGACACGCTGCAGACCCTCGTTGACCTCCTCGGGGCGCAGCGACAGCCACACATGCCGGTGCCCGAGTCGAGTCGCGAGCTGCCGCCAACGTACCTGCAGGAGCGGCAGCGGTGTATTCAGATCATTCAAGAGAGCGGCATGCTGCAGGACACATACGTGCCAATGGACGTCATCGTCTACTACGGCTTCAGCAAGGCTGAGCTCGAAGGTGAGAACGATCGAAGCGCGCAGGTTGTCACTCGCTGTGGCGAAAGCACAGAGGCCGACGAGCGGGCCTGGGCACGCGAGGTGGCGGAGCGCTCCGATGTGCTGCGGCAGTTACACCTCATGGGGGACGCGAAGACGTGTCTGCGATACGTGGCGTTGCTCGTCGGCGACGGCCGTGAAAAGTTACTACAGCAGTACGTGGATCAGTTGAGAGAAGGTCTGCGTGGTGCCTAGCGCCGTGACTGTCGTAGCCCTCCTCCTCCCCACAACCACTATAACTGCTCCGCTCCCGCTGCCAAGCACTTCCATCAGTGTCCAGCGAGACATAGAGGCGCATGCACGTGCATACCGGCATCGGATCCCCGTGCTTACAGCTGAAGACATACACACGCCCCCCCATAGATATCTGCGCACCAGCCAACAAACACACGAGCGCAGCAAAGCCGCACAGCATGACTGAGGTGGCGATTGGTCTGCTCGCACGAGCATGAGTAACCGTGTGGATCGTTGCCGCATCAGCCTCGTCCGACTCTGCTCCTCTTCTCCGATTCCCCCTCTCTCCTTGGCAGCCAGGTGCGCGTGGTGCGGTGGGGGAATCTCGATTGAAAAGTGGTGGGACCCATCAAAGCCCATAACAGTGTTGGGGGCAGCGAGGCTGCCGAGTCCCGTCTGTCAGCTGTCTCCACCAGCAACAAGAGCACCACGCAGAGACGCACACGCCGACATCATGGAACACAGTCATACTGCTTTTTCATCCTGGATCTCCCCGCCTCCCTCCCCTCTCTCCCCAGTCTACCGGGCACTAACACATCCACAGCCGAGAGCGCCCGCTGCACATGCGCTCCCATCGAACCTCACTTGACTAGGAGAGACCCCACGCGCTTGAGGCACACAGAAAGACACGCACTCGACTCGCTCTCTCACTGGCACCGTGGTGGAGAGGAGCGAGTGTCCCCATGAAAAGGAGAAGATCACCCGTCTCCTCCCCACCAAGCGAGCACCCACTGACCCCCACCGATGGCGTGTACGGCACGGCAAACGCTCTCTCCCGCCTCGAGCATGTCCTCGCCACTGAGCCTCATGCAGCCATACAAGAAGCGGAGCTCTCAGAGCTGCCGCTGCTATGGGCCGCTATCGAGTCATCCACGTCGATGGCGACAGCGGCAGCTGCAGGCACGTCGCAAAGTGGGCCGCATGCGCGCTTCATTGCAGAGACAACACAGCTGCTCTGGGGCGGCGACTACCCGTCGTGGATAGTTCAGCAGTGGGTGCGCTGGGGCGACGTCGGAGACGACGAAGAGGACGAGGGCGATGATGATGATGTGGTGGTGGCAGCCGAGTCCGGCGTCTGTAGCTCGACAAGCGGCAACAGAGCCCAAACAGTGGATGATGCGACGCTCGGGCGCGAAGGACAAGAGAGGAGCAAACATATAGAGAGGATAGAAGAGACAGCGAGTGCTGTTGTGAGTGACAGCGACGCGCCGATGCCGACAACATCGCCAAGCTGGACACTCGTGATGCAGCAGGCGTTCGATGCGCTGCAGCTCCACCTGCCACTCCAACACAGTCATCCTCCACCACAGCCACAGCTGGCGTCCACCGACGAAGCACCGGTCATGACCCTCGCCAAACATCTTGTGCAGGATGCCCCGCTGATGTGGCTTCGCTACCTACTTGTTCCCATGTACACGCAATGGACACAGCAGCGCGCCGTTGCCCCTCCTGACGGAGGAGCCACGACACCAACAGCGACGGCGCCAATACCGTCATCATTGTCAACGTCGCAGTCCGTCGCGACAGCCCTTGAGCGTGACGGCGCTGTCACCATGCACAAGCTGCTTGCCGCTCTGGGCACAGCTAGCATGAGCGAGGCACTGCGCAAGGAGCAGTCGTGGTCAGACGATCTTGTCGAGCTGGTGACTGCCGCCGTAGAAGCACCGCCGTCCTCTGCAGCAGCGACGCTGAAGGTGCTACACAAGCGTCGGACTGCGATTCAGGATCAGCAGCGGCAGCACACGGGGGAGATGCTGTACTTCACCGGAACCCTTGCCAAAGCCGCACAGTCGTTCATGGTGCTCGGACAGGGCGGCTGCGCCATCCTCACCGCCCTCATTATGCGACTGCTCGGCCGAGCGAAGGCTGCATGGGTGGAGTGGGCGAGTCGGTTGACAGAGACAGACGTTCAGGGCGCAGCTCGGGAGATCCACTGCCGCGATGCTCACGAGACGCGCGCCGATTGCGACAGCACCGGTGATGTGAAGACAGAGGACGATGCAGCGGGCAAAGAAACGCCTGCTAAGAAGCCCGTCCAAGTCGAGCCGTCACTGCAGCGCGCCGCGTCATTCAGTGACGACCCACGCACCACACCTGCGGAGTCATTCGCAGCTCTGCGTGCTGCTGTGAACTCGATGGCGCAACGGCAGGCACACCTCGTGTGGCGGTGCTGGTACATTCTTTACGGCTACTACGGCGCGGACCTCTACACAAACGAAGCACTGGCCCGCGCTTTGGAAGAAGAGGATCTGGAGAAGGCAGGTGTGCATCGGATGGCGGTGGCGCAGCAGGCCCACTGGCGCCGACTGCGCCTCGCTGCCGACGTGAAGCAGCACGCGCTGTCTGAGACGCACTGGTTGTGGTGCTCCACATTGCTCGCCTCGGTGGAAACGACGCTGACGGCCGCCCTCAGCGAAAAGTGTGCCGACGGGCACGTGCCGGTCAGGGTATGCACTCGTGCGTCCACAACGAACGCCACCGATACCCCACCGGTATACACCACTGAGCTCTTGTACAGGCGACTACTGGAGAGCACCGTTTGCGTCTTTGCTGCGGAGCTGCGCAACACCCTGCGCGTGTATGGGGAAGCTGCTCTTGCCCTCCGGTCCGGTGGCCTGCACAACGCCACCGCCACAGTCCCCTCCGCTCTGCAGGCGGTGGCGCACAACGTGGTGGCGCTACAGGATGTATTTGCTCAGTGTCTACTGGAATCTCTCAGGCAAGCACCCACCGCTGCGATGCGTCCACATCAGATGGGGTCGGCGCTACGCGCCCGGACCGGTGCGTACCTGTGGCAACTGTACCCGACGTTGCTGCGAGTGCAGGTGCCTGAGGAGGTGTCGTGGATGTGCACCACTGGCGCAGAGAAGGGCGGCGACGGTGTTGGTGCGAGCCACACAGCCGAGGTGGCCGCTGGGCAGTTTGCAGAGCAGTTCCAGCGCCACTGGAAACGTCGTGGGCGGCAGCTGTCCGCGGTGATGTCTGACGCCTTCTACTGCACGGAGCAGTTGCTGACGCATGAGCGGTGCTACGCCACCTCACCGTCGCTACTGCCTTCACCGAGCAGCAATGCAGCACCACTCACGGCGGCTGCGTCAGCGTCGAAGTCAGGCGGCGGCAACGGGAGCTCCGGGGACGGCGTCAGTGGCAGAAACGAAGCGGATGATGGCACGATGGTGGCGCGTTTACTTGCCACCATCGTGCACAGACCTGCTGAGGAGGTTGACACGAGCATCAGCGCCACTTCCAGCTCCAGCAGCAGTGCGAACAACGACGCGTGGACGGCGGCGCTGTGCGACGTAGCCGCTGATTTTTACGCCTTGTACGACCAGAGCTGCTTCTTCGCTCTCCGCCCGGAACGGCAACGACTCTTCACCCTCTCCGTGCAGCGTCTCTACCGCCTCCTGCTGAGCCCGTTAGACGGAAGCTCCGACGGCTCATCTCCATCTCAGGGGGATGTGTCTGGGTCATCCACAAAGACGAGACTGCCGCTCTGCCAGCAGCCGCTCGTGTGCATCCTGCGTCGTGACACGCGCCTGTGGATGCTTCTAACGCACGGCACACTGCTGCAGCTGGAGCGGCGAGGTCGCATGGCGCGCGAGGATGAAACGCTGCTCGCGTCGTACCTCCTGCCGCTCTTAGTATTCTTGGGTAGTAGGCACCACGACGGCGAATTCGAGCGGGGCAGCGCAGACAGCTCCTTGCTATCCACCGCAGCAGGTGCGCCGCCGGTTTGGGCAGACACCACTGTCGCCGAAGACGTTCTGCTCCTTCTTGCCAGCGGTCTTGCCTCGCTCCCGTGGGACTTGGAAGAGCTCTACGTCACGGTGCAGCGGCACACCGCCTTGTTTCTGCGCCACTCGACGCGGCGTCAGGGACGGCTATCCGCTGACAGGGCAGCGGCGGTAACGGTGATGGCAGCGTGGTTCGGTGCCGCCGAGCTTGCGGTCCTGTCAACAGCGCCGTCATCTCCAACAACTGCTGTCGCCTCGCCGTGGGACTTCTCTGGTGCCTCTGAGGTGGGCTCCCCAACCGCACGGAGTGACACAGGTCCAGCAGCCTTGGCCAGAGAGACGGCGCAGCTCGACGCGCAGTGTCGCCGAGACGACCCTCTCCTCCCGCACCGCGAAGAAGAAGCGGCATCGACCTCCGCTGTCGCTGGCACCCACGACCCCAAGTTAACAGCGCCGCCTCGTCTCTCTGAGGCTACCGTGGACGCACGCTTCGCCGACGCCCTCGCCCGCCACGGCCGCCTCGCCTCCGTCTCTCTCTCCTCAGCTCCGTGCGGACTGCTGATGGTGGTTGGTGCCTACCGCAGCTGCGGCCGCGCCCTCCATAGCCTCCGCACTGCGCTGGAGGAGCAGCACCGCATGGCGCGTGAGGACGAGGTGGGCGAGTTCGTTGGCCGCTCAGTGACATTCTGCACCTCAGAAGATATCGCCGCCTTCCGCGGCCTCGTTATGACGGTACACAGCTGTGTCTTTGGCTATGCCTGCCAGCCACGCGGGCTGCTGCGGCTGTGGCTGGGGTACCTCCAGCACCTCTTTGGCTGCGTAGTCCCGCGGTCAGTGATGCCGTTGTCTGGGGACGCCACGAGAGACAAGGGAGATGACGCGCTGGTGCTGATGCCCAACAGCTGGCAGCGGCGACACCTCACAACATCTTTGTTTGGCGGACAGGTTTACTGCACCGGGTGGCGGGCGCTGCAGCACGACGGCGAGCCGGCGTCGCAGACGCGGCTGCGTGAGGTCTTGGGAGAGTGCTTGGCAAACCTCATGTTGCTGCCCTACTCGCACAGTCTTAGCAACGCCAACTACAGCGACAATGAACCGAAACCCCCAACGGCAGCGGCTGAGAAGGACGCGGCGGCCGCCACGCAGGCGATTCTTCAGCGCACTCTCCCTCACGCTGTGCTAGAGATTCTGTGCGAGTTGCTTTACATACCTGTAGAAGACAGCCTGGACAGTGCGAACGACGGGAAGACCGACACCGCCGTGGACGCGGCTGGGACGGCCATCAAAGACAGCTTCCTCGGCCTCCCGGGGCTTCTGGCCTTTCTGCGCCGGCTAGAGCTCCTCGTGGTGCCTGGCAGCCTGCAGGACCCCCGCCTTTTATGCCTGCTGCAGCACGTGTACGAGGCAGCCAACACGTCGGCGCTCGGCATATGAAAGCACACTCCGCCAGCTGGTGCATCCCTGTGGGTGACATGCGGGCTCCCCATAGCCGTAGGCTGTGAGGCCCGGGTGCGATACGGGCGAGTCACGCTGGCACTTCACTCAACACATGGGCGGTACAAGCATGCTCACGGTCGCAGGCCGATCCGACGCCACGCCATGCAGGACCTGACTGCCCACATCAGCAGCACTACAGCGCACTCTCTTCGCTACGTCGTAGGTGCGTGACGCGCTGTCCCCACCAGAAGCGGCTCGGCTTCGCCCGACACAGCGAGTGAGGGGGCGCTGGAGTCTGAGATGCCACACGCGGAGGCGTGCCCCGCCATCTGAGAGGGCAGAAGGGAAAGCAAGAGCAGAAACGAGAGGTCCAGGGACAACAACACCAGTGGGAGCGGCGGCAGTGTCATCCCCGCTGCCGCCGCTCCCACTGTGTGTACCTGCGTTGGTGCTTATCACAGTTACCGAGCGTCTTTCACCTTCGCTATCAATGATAATTCGCCCAATGTATGTGAAGTTGTGTAGGGTGAGGGATACACGCTGAAGTGCTTGTCCTACAGCCTCTCACCGTCAAGGCCACAGGCACGCCAGCAGCCCTCCACTGCCTCCCCTCCCTCTCCGTGCCGCTCTCCTTCAGTCCCTTCTCCTCACCCCACCCTTAAAACTACGTAACGCACACCCGCACCCGCAGCAGCGGCTGACTCACTCACCTGTGCGTCCTCTTTTCCTTGTTGTGGTCCTCCTTGCCAACTTGGCGTGTCCGTCTTCTCTCGGTGCCGCCTCCCCCTCCCCCCCGTCCCACCGACACCTACGCGTCTGCCTGTGTTGGGGGCCGCCCACGGTTGACAGACGAGCCTGCGGGACTACGCAGCCACGCTGCAGGGGCTATCAGTGATCAACGAGCGCGGATACGAACACAACCACATCTCCTGGCACCCGTGTGCATCCCCCCGCGCGGAGAAGAGCGATGAATTTGCCATCCTCAGTGAAAGCGCCGGACGCAGACTCGCCCCACTCCTTCCGCGCAGAAAGTGAGGCGGCGACAGCGCACAAGCCTCTGAACCTTCGCTCCACCTCACCAGCCGTGTCACACCTACCATCGGCTCGCTCTTCTTTGTCCTCCTCGCTGTCGTTGTCTCTCCAGCTGCATCATTCAAGTAGCCTCGCCAACAGTGCAGCTCTGCCAGGAGCTCGTCGGCGGACGGATAACTCACCACTGCGGCCGCCACAGGACGCGGCAGTCGGCATCGCAGAGCTTGTCGCGCCGCACGTGCGACAGCTGTACAACACAGAGGTGCGCTCCTGTGGCCACCCGCAGCGACTTTACATCAAGGTTCCAGTAAGCCTGAGCAGCAGGGCAACGGAAAGGGACCGCCAAGGCGGGGGTGCACCACTACACCATAACGCAGCCCCCGACACAGAAGGCACGGAGGCAGCAGCCCCGCGTCACCCAACAGGCAGCCCAGTACACGCCTTCGCGCCTCCTCTCGCTCCTGTCAGCAACACCACCGCGGAGGTCACCCGGTCGGCGAGGGACGCTCTCCACCGACTGCCATCACCGCCCTCAGCGTTTCCTGCAGCGTCGGTGTCGCCCTACGGAACCGAGAGTACGCGGGTGTCGCTGGGATCCGAGTCGCTGCCAGTGGTTCTGACCGACGGGGTGCGCACCCCAGCCTCCTCAGCGTCCGCCTCCCCCGCGCCCGCGGAAACGGCAGAGATGAGCGATACCAAAGCCCACCTTGACGACGAAAATGACAAGCAGCTCCCCCACCAGCCTCCGCAGCAACACCAACGCCGCGGCGGCAGCGAAAGAGGACTGCACTCCGCACCACCACTGATGGAGCCGCAAACGCTGATCGAGGCCCCCTCAACGTTCATTCACACGACCTCATCGATCCTCCCTTCTCCGCACCAGCGCTCCGTCTTAGGGGGCACAGAGGAGCGCGGCATCGACGTGAACGTGCCAGTGGAGGACACTACACACCACATTGCTTGCGTCCACACGAGCCCTGCCGACGTTCACCTGATGCAGATGGGAGTCCTTTCAGCAGTGACGCCATCCTGGGCGTTCCGCGAAGCTGCAGCAGCAACGGAAGGCACCGAGAGTTATTTTCAACCAGTGTCGACTGCGTCCTCCGTCACCAGCCGCGAGGAGCTTGTAGGTGATGACTTGGATGTCAAGGCTGGTAGCGACGACGGCGACGACCGCGAAGTATCCGGCGATGTGCGCCGCCTGCCGGAGAGCGAGGTTGAGGGGTTGCTGTGGGGCGCATCAGTCCAACCATCCGCCACTTCAGAAGCGCAACAGCAAGAAGAGCGATCTCACTCATTGCAGCCCAACAAGGCAGCGACACCGGAGACGTCTCCGTCGTTGAGCAGAAGTGGTGAGGAACTCCAGGCGAATGTGTCGGTAGATACGAGCCGATCGCCTGTCGATTCCTCTCTCCCACGTAAACTCTCAACTCTGCAGCACAGCGACGGTGATGGCGACGCGACGATGGAGGCAGTAGTGGTGGAGCTGGCCCAGCAGCAGCAGTCAAGGTTTGAGGATATCACGGTGGCCGAGCGCACTATCCCCCCCGCTGCCATCTCGTACTCACCAGTAGAGCTGCTGGAAGGTGAAGTGAAGCAGGCTCTCTCGGCCTCAGCTAATCCTGAGTCTTCAGCTGTCAGCGACGGCAGTGCCGACAACGATGCCGTAGATACTGTGATGCCGGACACAGACGCGCTTGAGGGTGCCGGCGCTGCCGCCGCTGCGGATGTTGTGGCGAACGTGGTGAACACACGGCAACTAGTAGAGAACAGCGACGTCAGTGACGAGGAAGGAGACTGTGCGGTCGAGGAACTAGTTGAAAGTGCTGACTTCTCTTCGGTAAATGACTTCGAAAGCGCACCACGGAGCGTGCTGACTGATGCTGTCACTGGCAGTGAAGAGGTGATGGAGGATGTGCAGAAGCAGCAACACAGAACGCTGATCCCATGTGCAGTGGACGCGATAGTGTCAGCGAACAGTGTGGTGGCTCGCTCTTCCTCGTCCGACCGCGTCCTTATGCCACCACCGATCCCGCGCGCAGTGCCTGCAGAGATGATCGCCGGCGGCTACGCTGGCCGCATTTCTTCCTCGGAGGTGTCGCGGGTGAGCGGCATTGAAGCGGACGTCGAGGCACACCTGCGCGGCTATCTGGATGACAATGTCGCAACCTGCAGGGCGGCGCGTGCGCGTGACACATCGTCCTTGACCACAACGCTGCCACCGCCACCATCGGTCGTTCACACAACCGACATGTGGCGCTGGCCCCCGCAACCCGCTTCCTACGACAGCAGACGTCACCACCACCATCAGCTGCGCGACGGTGAACGGCAGCAGTCGAGGCCACTGAGTACCCTCCTCCAACGCCGTCCTGTCGCACGTGACCTGCTGGCGGATGTGAACATCATGTATGACGACGAAGATTCAGTGGGGAAGTACACTGCATGGCAGCCACGCAGTCTAGCTCAGGGCGAGGGCAGCGACAATCGCCTTTTACCACAGCATGCATCACCGTCAGCAGCAGCAGCAGCAGCAGCAGCGCCTCCGCCAAGTCTGCCCTCAGTGGTCACCGCTGACACGCTCGTGCTGGCGCACCGGCGCATTATCGCAGACTCGTCTCTCAACGAGCTGGTGGTGCTCGAGCGGGAAGGCCGGCGGAGGATCATCTTCGACATGCTGCAAGACAGAGAGGCAGTCCTGCAGGAAGAAGAAGTCAACTTCAGCATCCTCTCGCTGCTGTCTCACCGCGCGCTGACAGTCGCGGCGGCGGCGGTGCCGCGGCCGGCCTGGGTACCTCCATTGTCACCGTCGCCTCTCTCCCCACCCACCGCCAACTCCATATCGCACTCCGTGGCGGCCTCAGCGCTTGCAGGCAGTATGGTGCCCCCGCCAAGCGGCGCGGAGGTCGAGCAACTGCGGCGCGCGCGTGCACTACCCGGCTGCTTCTCGCTCGGCATCGTCAGCTCGGCCCTGTTCGCCGACGAGCTACTACAGCGCGAAATTATCGAGGGTGCGGAGGACAGCGCA
Source organism: Leishmania lainsoni (assembly GCA_003664395.1). NCBI lineage: Eukaryota > Euglenozoa > Kinetoplastea > Trypanosomatida > Trypanosomatidae > Leishmania > Leishmania lainsoni. Next base: position 47,703 of record RAIA01000121.1, read on the forward strand.
CGCACGATGCACCAGCGGCTTTGCCAGTGCGCCGCAGATGCTCTGAATCCATGCAGCATCTTCACGCAAGAAGCGCTGGCGCGCCAGCGGCTGATGGCGATGGCGCAGCTCGAACTTCAGCAGACGTGGTTGCTGGAGAACTCGCCCGCAGCTGGCGCTTTGGAGCTGCTGAGCATTGGCCGTGAGTTAGGCCTTTGCTCCATTATGGAAGACGACGAACGCCGCAAAGTGATCGAGAAGGCAGAGCAGCTGAGACGGCAGCGGCTGCAAGAACTGCACTGGCGTGGCGTGGCAGCTCGACTGCGCCAGTGCGAGCTGCTGCGGGCCTCCGTAGACGTGGCGCTGCGCGATGCCATCGATGACGCCGTGTATGACGAGACGCAGGCACGCGAGGAGCTGCGGGTAGAGGCGATTCGCGAGATGACAAAGCTACTGATGTCGGCGAGTGGTACCGCGGTGCGAGATGCTACGCGTCAACGTCAACAGCAGCGGGGCACGACACCACAGCGCTTGAATGAAAAAGCGCACGTGTTGGCAACAAGCGTGGCACCGTTGCAGCTTTCTGCCAAGAACGTCAAGAGCAGCAGCAGCAGCAGCACAGCAGCGGATCGGGAAAGTGACGCGCCGGTCGGAAAGGACGACGAGAGCGACTGGGACGTCATGGCGGAGGTGGTGAGCGATTTTTACGGGGACTTCTCTGCTGAGGGCTCCGACGCAGAGCGGCCACTTGTCTCCGCACCCTCTCTGTCTTCCCCTACCACAACCACTGCGCCCTCCTCACTGCCCATCTCTGAAGCGTCGCTAGAGGAGCATCACATGGCGACCACAGCAGTTACAGCGGCTGCGGCTGCGGCGAACGATGGCCCGTCTCTGGTGGCAGCTGACGCACCGAACTTCTTTGAGTGGGACCCAACTTCGAACTCCGCCTCCTCTCCCTCGACGGGGTCTAAAGCGCGAAAGCCTCATCCATCATCATCTCAGCAGCAGCAGCAGCAGCACACGTCGACCTCTTCGCCTTCGCTGCACTTGACCCACCTGACGGCGCTGACGACCACGACCACAGGGAATACAACAAGCGTCACCGCCACCACGAACAGCGGCGGTGGCACTTCACAGGGGAAACAAGAGCCTGCCACACACACAAGCGGCAACACGACGTCTGATAGTCGTCGGTCACCGACGACGGTACTGCCGACAGAAGAAGAACAGCAGAGGCTCTTGCGGGGGCACGAGCGCGTTAGCCCTGCTGAGGTGAGCGCGCTGCGGCACGCGCTGCGGTGCGCTGAAGCAGCGGCACGGGACAGGTACCGGGCCTCGCGCTGGGCCGACGTGACCATCGAGGAAGGCAAGGCAGCACCAGCACGGCAACACGACCACGATAGCTTGACAGTGGTGTCGGCGGCGAACCTCCACGATGGGGTAGCAGAGAGCCGCAGCACACCATCACTGCTTTCCCTATGCAAGCAACAGCACCACATGGACAGCGTTGACGGTGTGGCTGCTGGGCCACGCCAGCCACGTACGGCGTCGCACTTAGGTCACGCCTCCACCACTCGTGGCCCACTCTTCATCAACCGCCACACGATCCCCTGCTCTCTGTGCAGCTCTCCTCGCCGCAGCTATGCTGCACTGGCAGAGAAGTACACCCTACAGCGTGAACCTCAGTCATCCTCGCCACTGCTTGCAGCTTCCACCATCTCGACCTCATCGCCTTCTACGCCCTCGTCATGCTCACCCCGTCCGTACGCGGAGGGGGACGTATACGCGTACCACCCACAACGGACGCGGCACAGTAAGCCGGCACGCTGCGCTACCTTTGATGGGCGCCACACTCCTCGCGTTCCATGGGAGCCCCCCTGCGAAAACATCGGCGACGAGGCGGCCGTGAGCAGCGCGGAGGCGATGCTCCGCCTTTTCACGAACAGCGCTGCCGATGCGCCTGCGTCCGCCTCCGATCCAACGCTGCAGAGGCCAGCGCGCGAAGTGTTCTCGGCCCGACGTAGTTGCACACTCTCAGCCGCAGCATCATCACACGTGCCCTTGGCAGCAACGGTGCCACTCGCCCCTGCGTCTTCCACCGCTGCCACGCACACCGGTGGGCCAGTTGTGCTCGAGGTGATCATGGACAGGCGCGCGAGGGGGCCATCGCTGGCGGCAGACGTCACCTTGTCCACCATGAGCCCCTCCACGTGCCGAAGTCAAAGTCTGACGCGTGCGCGTCCTCCTCAGTCGTACGCAGCCCCGACAGCTGTGTGGGCCCGGTACGTGCAGGAGCAGCAACTGGTGCGCTGCGTCAGGGACAGGGGCGTCACCAACGATGACGACGGTGAGTGCGCCTTCTATACGTCGTTCGCGACCCCATTAAGAGACGGCGGCGCCGCCACCCAGGTGAACCCAGATCAAAGTGGTTGCTCTCGGCGTCGCTGGGAACATGCGGAGGACTACGCAGGGCAGCATGTCAGCGCGTCCTCAGCGCCGCTCCTCATCACGCGACTACCACTGGAGTGTGGCCCTGGCGTGTGGATGTCATCGCCGCGTGACGCACACGGCTCCGTGCATGTGGTCGCCACAACAACGCCGCCGTGCTCACGCCCGGCACCGGCAAAGCTGGCCGACGCTTTTTCCCACGCGGCCCGCACGGGCGACGTCGTGCGCTTGCCAACGACGGTGGCGGAGCTCCTGCAGCACCCGCAGCACACGCGCCTCCCTCGCCCCTCTTCCACCATTTCTGTGAGCCCGATGAAGCGGCTGCCGGGCGAGTTGGCTGGGGATCGTCACGCGCTCCGTCAGCAGCCCGCCCCGTACAGGTACGTGGACATCTTCTACGGGAACAGAGAGCAGCCACCCCGCCGCAACGCTCAAGCGCTGCCCCCTTCAACCAGCGTGTTAGTGCAGCCTTCTTCGACTTCCAGCTCCGCCTTCATTGCCGCGCGCTGCGCAGCCGTGCGCGAGCGCGAAATCCAGCAGGAGCTACGGCAGCACCTGCAAGCGCCATCACCGTCGCCGTCCTCAGCCCGTGGAGGTCGCACTGCAGCATCGCGACGGGCGTCAAGCACGAAGTTTCCCTCCGCTCTCCTCACAACGGCGGCGGCAGCGGCAGGAGACGAGGAGGAGGTGCTGACAGATGAATCGGCGGAGCCGGAAGACTTCTACTTCGACGACGATGATGCCTTCATGCCGCGGTCGACGGCAGTAAAGAGTCGAGTCGGACGTCATCGCGCAGTAGAGCTGCGCCGCCAACAGCTACAGCAGTCTTGCCGTGGCGCAATGCGCCCAACCGCCCGGCCTCCCGCGTCCCCACCAGCCCCACTGTTGTATCAACAGCATCGGCAGTGTACGCCAGACGCGGCGAGTGGGTACCAAGGTGACGATGGAAACCGTGTACCGCCATCTGGCGGCCGTAGGCTGCCTGTCTCCTCCCTTTCTCCTCGCACGTCGTCGTTCTCTCTGCGCCGGGGACTGATGGCCACACCGTTGTCGTCACCATTGACAGGTGCTGTGCCTGCTGGCGCTGGAGGAGGCGCCAGCAGGCCCGTGGGGTTCATCCAACGACAACATCTTCCGCAGCGGACGGGTGCGGAGCAGCAGTGGGGGCAACGCCATCCGAAACAGCGGCGAGCGCATCCACTGGCATGATCGTCGCGCGCCTTCCAGCACTGCTAAGCCGACATGTGTTGTCAGCCTTGTGTGAGTTTGTTCGCCGTGTTGCTCCTCTACATCATCTCGTGTTTGCGTATACCAGCACCGTCCGCGACTTGCACCTCGTGTTGCTGCTGTTCTTCTGCGCACTCGCTCAGCGCATAGCAAGCCTCTTTACCTCCACACCAACGTGCTCTCTCAGCACCTCTCTTGTCCTTGTAGGTTCTTACCTCCCCCGCCTCTAGAGACTCTGTACCTCATTCCCCGTAGAGAGGGGGTAGAGGGAGAGGGTGAGGGAAGGGGGGGCGTCAAACAGCGTCTGCGCTCTCGCACGCGCGCCGATAGGCGGACGCATGTACGCTGACACGCGTCTCTGTCTATCTGTGAGAGCGTGAGTGCACGGCTGTCGTTACCCGCCCTCCTTCCCTTCTCGTTCCCCTCATCCGCGTCTGGCTCTGCGCCTGTACGTAACCTACTCTTATGACCGAGAAGGCCTGGCGCATGTCACGCCTCACTTCCCACGATGCCCCTCTGCCCAACAACTTTGCCAGCCCAGTGACTGACAAAATCGCTCCGAACAACAGCGACAGCAGAGGGAGAGAACACGCTAGTCGCCCTTGCCACATGAGCGCGTTGGCGTAGGGGGGGGTCTCTCCTTGCCTTCTCTCTCTCTGACACGGTGATGTGGCAACGCGCGGGGATCATGCATCCTTGTCCTCGTGGTCTCCTGAGCTCCCCTCCACCTCTAGGCTCTCCGCTCTCTTCCCCCTCCCCCCTCTCTCTCCTCTTCTGCTCCCCCACCCTCCGGTCGTATGCTGTGACGCTCACGCGTGCAGTGAACGCGTCTGAAGGAGACCAGTACATCTTCAGGCAGCTGGGCAGACGCATACGGGCCTCCTTGTCTTCTCACGCCTCGACTGCCGTCCACCCATTCCCATCGACTGTCATGCGTGGCACAGCGGCACCGCGGCAGGTTGCCTGCCAGGGATGCAGCACGGACACCAAAACAGCCCTCCAATGCCCGCTGTGTCAAGCGGAGGCAGCGACGGACCGCGGCTTCTTCTGCACCCAGGAGTGCTTCGCCAAGCACTGGCTGGAGCACCGCAACACCCTCCACAAGAGCGGCGTGGTACATGAGAAAAAGCGCCAGCCGGCTGACGCTGTAGCTGCCACCCCCGCAGGGGCAGTGGTGAAGGGTCGCAAGACGCATGGTGGCAAGCGTGCCCGCACAGGCGGTGAAGCTGACAACGGCACTGGTGCGGGCACGAGCGCCGATAAGGACGCCCCCGCCGAGCGGCGCTTTGCCCCCTGGCCGCCACTGCCAAACGCGGCCGTGTGCAGGGAGAACAATTGGGCGCAGATAACCCCGGAGCTGCCGCTTGATGTGCCCCGCGCAGTCGTGCGCCCTCTCGTGACAGAGGCGGCGAAGGGTGATGGCGGCTGCGCTGAACAGCCGCAGCTGCGCTACCTGTGGTCCGCGCTGCTGGCTGCCGCACAGTACGTGGCGCTCTCTGTGCAACGCACGGTGGAGCCGTCGGCCATGCAGGTGTTGGTCGTAGCCGGCGACGTGTATAGCGCCCACGCCTTTGCGTGGGCAGCGCGGTGTGTGGGCCTCACCGGCATGCTTCAACTTGCTGTCTCAGAGCCGCCGGCTGAATCCAGCGTCACCGCCGCCAGCAGCAACGATAACACCACCAACACTAGTGCCGCCATGGCTACGTCGCCCTCCCACTACTTCACTTCTCAGCGGCGTATCGTCATCGCCACATCAGCGGTGGTGCGTGCCTCAGCACTGACGCGAGCGTCCTCGTCGACGGCGGTGAGCGGCGCCGCGTCGCTGTGGCTGACTGGGGCTCCCTCGCACTCCTTGCTAGTTACCCTCCCCGACGTCGTGGACGCCGAGGATCTGCAGGGTGTACAGACCCGAGCCGTATTTTTCGCAGGACTGGCCGACGCCACGAGCAATGAGGAGGACAAGGACGACGACAATGGCGATGTGGTGTCGTACACCTACACCCCTGTCGCGGTGGTGTGCGAGGATGGGCAACCGCTGTGCTGGACGCCAGTAGCGCTGTCCGCCCCTGGCTCCTCGACACCAATCAGCAGTACCGCTGCAGGCGGAGACTCAGCAGCAGCGTCAGCGGCCACTTCACTGGGGCAGTCCGCAGCAGCCGCCCTGCGCTTGGACGATGAAATCTGCACGTGCTTCGCGAATGGGGAAATGGCCGGCGCGCTGCGGCGACTCGTGCGGTACTTCCAGCATCAGCCAGGGCTCCTAGAGTCGAACCTGTACTACACACTGTGCTGCAACTGGGGTGCCGCCAACCTCGCCCACGCGCACCACCGCCTCGCGTACGTGGCTCGCTTCTTGTGTGACCACTCTATGCACTTCGAGGCACGCAAGAACGCCACCCTCGCCGACGCGACCCTCCGTGCGATAGCGGCCGTGTGCCAACTGCTGCCACGCATGGCGGACGTCGAAGCGGAAGCAGCAGCAGCGGCGGCTGACGCATCTGGCAAAGAAAGCCCCGAAGACGTCGCCGCAACAAACAAGCTGAAGAAGCGCAGGCTACAGAAGAGTGAGGCAGCAGTGGCGCCGGTGCCTGTCGCCACGGCGTCGCCGTACGCGCCATCACTCGCCTCCACCACGCGCCCCATACCGGCCGCCGCCAGCGGCGTCAGCTCACCCTCGGCGCAGGAGGTGGACCGCTATGCGAACTACTACACTTACCTGCCCAACTTGCAGCTACAGGCAACGGTATGCTATCTATACCCCATCGCCTCTCCAGCTGTGCTCGACACCTTCGCCATGGCGTGGGGACTGTACCGGTACCTCCCTGGTCCGAGCAGCCTCGACGGCGCCGATTGCTTCCGCAGCGCGGCGGTACTCCGCGTCCGGAGGCGCTTTACCACGAAGCTCGACAGCGCCAACGGCGTCTTCTTCTCCATTCTAATGCACCTCGTGTACGACGCCGTCGGCCCGTACTCGCTGCCTGTAGACGAGGTGAACCGCCGACTACAGTGGGACCTAACCCTCGCCCACGATGCCGGGTCGCTGGAGGCGTACCTGCGCTGCTGTGGCCTCCTCGTGGCGGACGACGGCCTGCTGCTCCCCATCTCGAGCAAGCAGCGGGTGCGGAAGATGAAGGAGAGAAGCCACGCTGCGTCGACGCCAGCGACACTGTCGAGTCGCCTCAAAGGGTTGCGCGAGACGACGCAGTCGCGAACGGAGAAGCTGCGCTGCTTCGCGGTCAAGTCGATGGCCGGCACGGGCGGTACAGCAGCTGCGGCGGCGAGCGGCAATTACGGCGTCATTCAGCTCCCTTGGAAAATGTTCCCCATCACAGGTGAGCGGCAGCGACAGGTAGCCCGCCTGCACCAGGCTGCCGTGGAGGAGGTGCTGATGGCCATGCCGCGCATTCCACGCCCAATGTACATCGGCGACGTTGGCAATCTTATCGGCAAGTGGCTGCACTTCAACTCACGCTTTGATGGAACGCTCGGTGTGAGCCTTCAGGCCTTCCTTGAGCAGCACCCAGAGGCGTTCAAGGTACTCGACAACATAGTCACGCGCCGCACAGCTGGCACGACGGAGCCGGTCCGCATCCGCTTCGACGGCGACGACGAACATGACAACGGCGACAGCGACGAAGATGCCGGCCGCTCCCGCAAGACGCGCGACCGCCAGTTACTGACCGGGCAACGGCGCTCCAAGGATGGAAAGAATGGCTCCATCGATCTGCCTGCGCGGGCACGCAAGAAGCGCGCCATCAAGGCGTTCAACAAGGAGCGGTTTAACCGCAACTACAAGTCGATCGACCCCTCGGCGCGTGTGCCAGGCTACGTGAAGCGTGGCCCACGTCGCATCAAGGGTCGTGGCAAGAAGGCGAACAAGCGCGTTACGAAGCGCAGCTCGTAGTTTTCACGCGCGCCGTTGTGTGCTCGCAGTGGCGGTGGCGAGTGAGATGGGCGGGGGGCTCTGTGGAATGAGTGGAAGAGGGGGGGCGGGGCGGGGCGGGGCGGGAAACTCCTGGCAAGGCCTTCGAGCCGCTGTATGCACAAAGCACACGCGGCAGCCCTCCTGTCGCCGGCGTACGCCCCCACCTCCTCACCCCTCCTAAGCTGTAATGCAATGTGGATAAGATCAAATAAGCCACTGAAAGGGAAAGCGGTAAAGTGCCCAGCGTAGAGGCACACACACACACACACACACACACAGAGAGAGATGTGATAGGATGGACAGGCGGGCGAGGGGCAGAGGGAGGGAGAGGAGAGTGGCAGCGTGCTCTCTCCGCCTGTCTGTCTGTCTGTCTGTGGGTGGGTGTGTGGTGGGTGTTGTGGCTCAGAACTCCGTAACGTAAGAGAAGGAGACAACAATGGTGAAACGAAGAGCGTAAGCGCGCCTCCTCCTCTCTCTCTCTCAGCATTTTGGGTTGGTGTGCCCACTTGTTTCCTGCGTCGTGTCAGCCGTTACGACCAATGCGTGAGGGGCTCGTTCACCAAGAGCGTTCCTGCCCAGGGAAAGACGCAGAAGAAAGCGCCAAAACCTCTCCTCTCTGAAACCTGAGAAGGGCATGTGTGGAGGTGATGGCAGTAGTTGGTCAGCCACTGGCACGGTGGTAGTGGTGGAGACGCACAGGTTCAGGAACGGTTGACCCGTCCACCCGCTGACCCCGCTGCTCCTCCTCTCCTCTGCCGTATCCTCTCCCTTCTCCCCCTCCCTCCTCGTCCTTCTTCCCTCCCCTTTACGAAGCTTAGCGAGCGCACCTCCCACCGGGATCTTCAGTCGTTGCGGTATTCACAGCCGGCGATCACCGGCCAATGAAAGTGTCTGAAGCATTGCTCTTGCTGCACGTCTCCTCCTTCCCACCCTCCCCTCCTAACAGAGGCATACATCGATCGGCCCACATCTCGCGCGCCGTCTGTCGGCTGGATCGTGCGGCACTCGCTCAGAGGGACCCCCTCCCCTTCCCTTCCCACCTACCCACCCACCCCCACCCCAACGCACTTGACCCGCCCACCCATTCGTCCTTCGCCGACCATGTGGCAACGCATACGCCTGCTGCAAGCCTTGGTGTCCCAGCAAGGAGCGGCTACCGCTGCCGCAGGGGCCACAAGTGGCTCCCCCTCTGCCGGAGCAGCGCCACCGTCGCCTGCGCCATCGCCTGTGGCAGACAACGAGCGCTCCTTCCTGCGCCATCTGATTCCGTTGCGTGTGTACAGCTCCGGCCCACCCTCCATCTACCTGCGTCACGCCTTCCTCCATCAGGATCGCCTCATTCACTGCTTCTTGGGCGCCCTCGAGGCTGTCCCGCTGCCGTCGCTGCCGCGAATGCTGCTCGCGGAGGGGTTTCAGCGGATGCTAGAGGGTGAGGCGCCGCAGCGCGAGCTGCGCGAGTTGTTCGAGGATGCAGAGGTAGAGTGCCGCAAGATGCTGCTGCAGATTGATGTGACCGAGGAGAGACGCCGCCTACACCACGACCCGCGCGATCGAGAGGCATGGAACGCTGTGACGCACGATCCACTGCGCCGCCTCCTCGCCTACGAGCTCCGTGCGGCGTGCGGCTACTACGCACGGCTGATGGCGGTGTCGAGCAATCCCTACGTCTCCGCGGCGGTCGGCGTGCGCACCATCATCGCCTCTGACGTTCGCACCGACAGCTTCCTGGTAAAGATGACGCTCAAGTTCGACAGACACCCGCGCAACGTGGAGACGGGGGAGCGCCTCGGAGAGGCGATGCCGCTGGTAGTGGAGGAGCTGATGAAGGAACTTCTGCTCCTGGAGCGGGACGCCTTTGGCTGTTTTCGCTTCGACCCACGCGGCGACAACCACCACCTTCTGCACTGCCTCAAACTCGCCGACATGACCAAGACGCCGCAGTCCTACAGCATAATGCTCGACCCGCTCATCAAGAGGTACGCGAACTTCTGCATCGAGTGCAAGGAGGTGCATAAGGGACGCTGGAACCAATACAAAGTCCACTGCGGCCCCGAGGACCACCGCATCGACTCAGTGCTGCCGCCCTTCGAGTCAGTCGTCGCCAAGGACCCTATCACCGGCGGCGCCTTGAACATGATCGTGCACTACGACGAGCCCATTTGCCTTCGCCACAAGCAAAGCTCACGCGAGGAGAAGGGGAACTTCGGTCACACGGAGGTGTTTGAGTTGGCCATCGAGCAGAAGAATCGTACGTTCTGGGAGCGGTACTTCCTCGATCGATGAGGGAAGAGAGCGTGAGGACGGATGCTCTTGCCGCTCAGGGTGAATACCGTGCTAACAGGCATCCCTGCGCACTCACCCATACTGCGGTCCTCCCGCTCGTTGCTCGCCCCCCCTCCCACCAACGCAGGGCGCGTGCCGGTGCATGCGTGACCTGATTTGGTCTAGGGCGTCCAGTAACGCCACACGATGATGCGGAATGGCGCGCACAGCACGTCGTATGCGGCAGAGAGACGCACAGGTGGAGCGACCGTGACGTGCAAGGGAAAGAGGGGTGGTAATGCAGCGGGCGTGCTTGCGCCTCTCGCCTCTCTCTCTCTCTCCCATCCATACACCAGCAGCGCCGAGGATAGCGCTGGCGATGACTGGCAGGCGTGCGTGTGGAGACGAGTGGACAGAGCAGGGCCTTTTCATCGCTCCGCATGGAACATCAGTGACGCGGAGAGTTGGTCTATGGTGGGAAGAGGGAAAGGGGGATTTGAGGGGGCCCTTCTTAGCGTCCTCCCCCCCCCATAACCCCCACCATCACCTGTGCTGAGCTTACACCCACGACGCCCTCTCACATGACAGGCAGTATCGCCACTCCTCTATGCCGCTCCCCTCCCCTCTCTCTGTCACTTCGTAGGTGCGCCTGTGTCCGCGCCTCACGGCTCGACGGAGTCAGTCAGGAGATGCGCGGCCCCACACACGCGCGTACACCTCCGCGGCGGCCCCACCTGTCCGTCTTCCTTAAATGTTCCCGTCGACTCTCGTCGCTTGCATTAGTGCTCTTCGCCAATGCGCCGCCATGTCAGCTCTGCGCTGTGCAACGTCACCCCGAACCACGGAGACCCCCCTGCTCAAGTACCCGCTCACACGCAGCATCACAGTGCCAATCACGGTGATGAAGACGTAGCGGAAAGCACCGCCTCGGCGGCAGTGCGCAGTCGCACCCGCGCTGACGCCTGACGTCTACGCCGGCACCGCCGATGACGTCGATGCAACACACAGCCTCCCTCTGCGTTGTGCTTCGCAGCCACCCGTACTACCCAGCAGGGACAAGTCAACGCACGCGAAGCCCAGGAGTCATTGCCTCATACTGACGGCCTCGCTGATAGCAGCACCACATCCACGGAAGAAAGGCGCTCGCCATGTGCAGACGCGCCCGTATGTCGTGACGCCAAAAGCGCAGCAGCAACAGCAGCAGCATCACTTATCGAACCCTTCGCCTCTGTGCATCAGTGGGTGATTCCATGAGCGTCGACTGGGCTGCTCCTCCTCTGGCATACAACAACACCCCCTTCCTCTTGCGCCCTCGCTTGCATCTCCGCCTTCTGGCCTTTCTCCTGCTATGACGATGACGATGAAGTTCTCCCATCACCGCTCCGCCCTCCCAAATGCATGTGCGTCTCGGTGGAAACGCTGGTGCTGCCGTTGTGTTGCCACGCACCTCCTCCCCCCCCCCTCCCCCATCCGCGTGCCTTGGGCCGGGGCGGGACAGTATCGCTAGCTGAGGTGCTGTCCTCCTCACAAGCTGCTACACACACACACGCGCGAAGTGGTCGTAGCTTCTTCTCCTCTGACCCACGTCTTGCTCTCCCTCCTTCCGGCAGATGCCAAGGGGGAGCTGGCGCTCTATGTCTACCGCGGCGAGGACTGCAGTTACCTCTACAACCACATTGCTCGACTGCATCGTCGGTGGCCTCTCCGTTGCAGTGGCTGTGTCGGCCGAGCCGTGCTGGAACGCATGGCTGACTGTGCCGAACACCACCACCATCTTGCGCCCTAACACCTGGAAGACGTACTACCGTGGCGCGCTCGTGCTGCCGGTCATCGACAGCCCCAGCGAAGGCATTACCATCACCACTGGTATCTACCTGCGGACAGCGTGAAGTGGGGGTCGAGGAGGAGGGTCGCAGTGGTGGTAGAACAACACGCTGGAGGTGCCGTCTCGGTGGTTGCTGCGGGTACTGCGTCAGCCAGCCCCGCAGGTGCCACTCCTCTGCCCTCAGGAGTGCCTGTCCGCGACTCGCCGCCACTTCCTTTTCATCGGACGGTGGCGCGCAGCGACGCCTCACCCCTACGCAACGCGTGTTTGCCTCGCCACGTGCAAGCGAAGGAGTTTGCGTAGGCGGCATCTCTCGCGTCTTGCAGCGCACGTACATCCGTCCCCGTCTTCGTTGGTGGGGGATGCTGATGGGCACATGCACAGCCATGTCACTCCTCGCGTCCAGCTCCACCCCTCACTCGGTGTCTCTTTCGCTCTCGCTTAACCAATCAACATCACACCAAGAGGCGCTCGCGCAACAGCAGCACCAGGCACACCCATAGATAGCCAAACAAGCTTGTGCGTGTGCGTGTGTCGAGCAACCACAACGGCATCACCACTCCTGGCGCTTCCCCACCGAAGATCGAAGGAAAGGGGGAGGGGCGGCCTTCACCGGGTGGAGCAGCCCCAGCCCCTCGGTGCATAACACATCCTTAGAAACACACCTCATGACCTCCACTGCGGATGGAGCAGAGGAAGCGACCTCGGTTCTGCTAGACGTGCCAGCACTCGCATCAAGGCCTCTGTCGCCGTCGACACCACCGCTGGTTTCTTCCGCTGATGCGGAGCCGCAGCTTCTAAAGTCTCCACCATCGGCATCATGTGACCAGCAACAAGACGCTCCACTCCCTCTGCCCCTGCCCGCCTCGCCCATGACACGCCGATGCAGGCGGCCCCTCTCCTCAGCGAGCGCGTCCGCACATTACCTCACCACAACCACAGCTGCCATTGCACGGAGCCGCAGCCCTCGCAACTGGGCCGCAGTGCATTCTGCAGACCCCTCTCCCTCCACGTCTCTGGCACCGCCTAGAAGGCAGTGCCCACAACGCTCCCGAACAGCGACCACCGCGGAGAGCCGAACCACTCCGTCGCCACCGGCATCTGTTCTGCCACTACAACCGACCGCGTCATCATCGCCGCCGCTGAGGAGCACTGCAGCGCCTTCTGCTGGAGACCGCCGCACGTCAGCAGCTCGCAAGCAGTCATCACAGCAACAGCAGCGGCAGCAGCGCTCCGCACAGCCCGGGACTGCACCCCGTCTGGCAACAGCGGTGAGGGGGACGTCGTCAGCCGTGTCGCCGTACCGCTCACTCATCGACGCTGTCCTGGATGAGCAGTTTACGGTAGGACCTGGCTCACCACCGTCGCAGCAGCAGCAGCAGCAGCAGCACCGGGCGCAGCACCTCTCCAGCCTCGGTCGAACTGAAGGGGACCTCGTCGATGCTGATGATAGCGAGGACGATGGTAAAATTGCGGACTCTACGCTGGCGCCGCTTCACCAACAAGCTCTGAGGCTCCAGCCGCTTCCACCTGCAGCATCTGTATCGGCGTTGATAGAGGCGGCGGGACTGTTGGGCAGCGACGGGGGCGAGCAAGCGGAGACGTTGGCGGACGTCGTCGCCGTCGCACCAACGCAGTCGTCCATGCAGTCGGCGTTGGCGACAGAGCGCGCGCGCCTGCTGTGCAATAGTCCCTGCACGGAACTCACACAGGGCGTCGCGGGCGGAGTGACAGGGCTGGAGGCTGCCGAGGCCAGAGAGCGCTTGTGGCGGCCGACGACAGAGCCACGTGTCGCGCCACGGGCCTTCCGCCACACTGGTGCCCGCGGTGCAGCAACTGACAGACACGCCGGCGCTGCCTCTACGAGGGTGCCGAACTCGATGAGGACGGCGGCGCCACCGGCGGCACTGCCCACTGCGTTTGCGGAGTTTTTGAAAGTCGAGGCCGACGCCGTGGCGGCTGTGCAGAGCAGAGAGGCGACAGCCACGTGCACCACAGAGCGCCAACGACATGCCTCATCGCCACACCACACCCACAACGTCGCGAGCCCGCGCGCTGGTGTGTCGTCGATGTCAGCCCCTACCACAACCTCCCCGATCTCGTTCACGCTTGCGGCTTCCCTGCCGGTGATGTCGCCGGCAGCCGAGAGCACAGCAGTTTTGCAAGAGCTGAAGGCTGTGCAGCGACGTCTGCGCGAGCACGGGCATCGCCTAGAGACTGCGGCGGCAGCGACCGGAGGAACACCACCGGAGGCAGAGGCAGAGGCATGCCCCCCTGCTGTGGCGCCGCCTAAGGGCATGCAGGGACTGGAGAGCTGCTCCCCCTGTGACATCTCCACCAACGCCTCATCGGCCTCATCGACGGCCACTAATAGCAGCAGCACGCCAACGGAGCATAACGAGCGGCACGACAACGCTCGCAGGACCCTCGGGGTGGGGCTCCGTCGCGCCAGCTCCGAGTACTGGGCCACCGCCTCCTTAACAGAGATCGTCGACGCCCTTGATAAACAATGCACCGCCTCCCTGGCGCGGGAGCGCCGAACGCACAAGCGGAAACGCAGCCAAGCAAGCTTTGATCCCGCCAGCTACGCCCGGCGTCTTCTGGACACGACCGCTCGCTCGTCTACCTCGTTGACTGCCTCAGACGACGACGATGGCGAGTACGACACCACCGACTGCCACAGCCGGGGAGTGCAGGAAGGGAAATGTGGTGATGGGCGAGGAAGAGCTGCAGAGAGAAGTCGCTGTGATCGCCTATCAAGCGCGCCATGTGCGTTGGGCGGTCTCTCGCCTGCCTCGCTGAAGCATGAGGCCCTCCTCCGCTCCGGGCCGGTGTGGGCCACAGCGGCAGCTGAGCTTGGGCTCACCCCGACAGAGGTGCAAGACCTCCTGCGGTACAGCCTCAGCTCCACCGACGCTGCTGCCGCGTGGCTTGCCTCTGCTAGACTCCATACACACAATGTCAAGGGAGTCGTCGAAGCTGCGGTGGACACGCAGGACAATGACAACGTTGGCCGAGCACACACAGGGCGGGGAAAGAAACGCAGCAGCAGCAACAGCGAGGTAGGCGGATCTCCATCAGTGGCGCAGACGCACCGCCCACATCGATTGGCCTCCGCATCGCTGGATGTGGCAGCGCAGACCGCCCTTGTACAACGTATCGTCGCGGCGATGCCCGCCATCCCTACCGAGCTGCAGGCCGAGTTGAGCCGCCAGCGCCGTCTTCTGGAGCGAGTCTGCCGAGATGTGAGCTGCATGAGCGCGTCAGCACACGCTGCCGTGCGAGCACGCCTAGCGTCGCCGACAGTGTCCTCTGCGGCTGCTCGCCAGCCGTCGTCAGTAGAGCTCAGCACGGGTGTGAGGGGAGGAGAAGGGCTGCAGACAATTTTACCGACAGCCGCAGAGGCATACAAAGCGCAAGCACAGCATGAGGAGCATCAGCAGCTGTTATTCGCATCCCTACCGCGTCCAGCGGCGCAGGCGCTGATAACTGCCAGCGGGCTTCGCGGCACCGCAGCGGACCCGTCACGGCCACTTCCACCCTTCCACGCCGTTGTGGCACGTCCCACGCGGCACATGGCGCCTGTTACACCCGCCTCGCCAATGGGCAACGGCGCCTCGACGCCGCGAGAGCCATACGAGACCGCGCTGCGCGAACTGGCAGAACGGGAGACGCGCCACTACGTCAGTGAGCTGGACCGTCTCCGTACCATGTACGACCGCCAGCTTCAAGAGGTGCGCCGCCAGTGTCAGCAGGAGCGGCGACATTACGCTGAGCTCCTCCAGAGCCAGCAGCAGAAGATGCTACGTCACCATCGCGAGACGGTGCACCTGCTACAGCGGGAGTCTCGCCTTCAACAGCAGCAGCAGGAGTCGCTCGTCCAGAAGCTGGCCGCCTCGCAAGCGGCGGCAGCACAGCGACAGCAAACTCAGCATGAGCAGGCGACGAAGCACATGCTCGCAGGTGCAGTGGATGTAATGAAGAGCTACGTGACGGCAAAGAGTGTTGGAGGAGGCGAACAAGTAGAGATGGGGCCTCCATCTGGGGTGACTGTTGCCCCCGGAGTCATGCGGAAGCGTCGACAACAACAGCAGCGAAAGTGGCCCGTCGGCAGCCTAACTCGATCCCTGGCCGCGGCACACGGCCCTGATGAGCGTGACAACAGTGGCACTGGGAGAAAGTATACAGCAGCAGGCGCCGGGGATACAGCAGCAGCAGCAGTCGTTGCGGTCACGGCTGTGACGCCCCCTCACCCATCGGTGCATGTGCCCATCGCGGACGCTGAATCGCGGACGAGCCCACTGCGGCGTCCAGCCAGTGCAACCAATGCCGCGCCCTCCTCAGTGTCGTCGCCAGCCACGTCACTGTCACGGGGCATGCACGCCTCACCGGCAAAGCGGAACTACGAAGAAGGCGCGGTGACGCCAACGGCAACAGGCAAGAGAGGAGAGCGGCACCACACCCCTGACATAACGCTATCCCTGGCCCCCTCTGTGTCAGCTCTTGTTCCAACACAGGAGGCTTCCACACAAACAGGAGTTGCGGTTGCCGGTGCAAGGCCGCCTACGAACACACCAGAGATGCTGCGTGCCGTGTATGGCGGCGATGCTGGGCCACCGCCGCGACGGCCGCGGACACAGGGGCGCATGACGCTTCCTCTGCATGTGCAACTCCCTCCTGAGGAGGACACGACCACGCGCCAACGTCTCGGCGAGGCAGCGCTAATGGCCGAGTTGTCTGACCTATGCGCCATGGCGGCAGCGCGCGACGCAGAGCTTGCAGAGGGTACACGCCTCTATGGCGTCCAGCCTCGCCGTCCTCGTCTCTCCCAGCCAGCACCCTCCCCCAACACCAAGGAGGAGGCAGTAGAGAGGCTCAACCAGGCTGCCCCGCGCAGAGCTCTGTCGGCGTCGCCATCGTCCGCGACTGTCAAGCGGCGCACGCGCGCCCCCGAGAGCGGGAAGGTCGCGCGGAGGAGACGTGCAGAGTCGCGGTGGAGCGGCAGTGGGCGTAGCCGTGGCAGTCGAGCAGTAGGCAGCGGTTTCAAGAACCCGGGGCCCTCCACGGATCGGCGCTGGCGAGGTAGATCCCCGTACGCCACCACCGGCAATTCAAGCGGCGGTGTTGCTCACCGCAGCAGCCTCCCCCTCCCTTGCCGCTTCGACACGGAAGTTGTGAGCCTACTCTGCAGCGAGGCCGGCACCGCACCCCCGCACGTGGTCGCGTCCTCCACTGCATACGCAGTGCCCGTCGCCCCGCATGGCGTTGTAACGGGGCCGGCCCAATACAACGGTATGTGGTCAGAGGCCATCTGTGTGGGTGATCGACACGCTCATGGCGCGAGAACCTCAGACCAGGAAACGGCGAATGCTGTCGTCGTGGCTGCCGAGGTGACTGCTGGCAGGCCATCCATTGGACGGCCGCTTGTGGTGCTGACTCAGCCAGTTGGTGGCGCAGTGGTCACGTCTGGGTCGTGCATCCCACAGGAGGTGGATGCACAGCTGCGCGCGGCGCTGCATCACCGTGCCAGCCTCGTCAGGGACCTCCGCCATCAGAAATCGCCACCTCGCTCAGCGCCGCCTCAAGCTGAGGCGGCGGCAACGCTGGTGCACGACGACGGATCAACAGGCAATGATGATGATGATGGGCATACCGCCGCGAATGTGGCGGGCTCCCTTCCCCCGTGCGATGGCGTATTTTTCGGTGCCTCAGCAGAGGTTTTGATCAACGCCACGGACAGCTGCGCCGTCGGAGACGGCAGTGACGGTGCGCTGCCAAGCAGCCTTGACGTGGCGCCAGTGCCGCTAGTGATGCTGACTGATTACACACGAGCGTGGGCCCTCTATACCGCTGCGGAGCACGAGGTCCAGAGCCATGCGCAGGCACTCGCGGCGGAAGACGCCGGCGTACTGGAGGCAGTCTCTCTGGCCCCAGAGCATCGCCGGCGCTGTCAAGAAGTAGAGGATGACGCGGCGTCTACCCTTGTCGCGAGGCTGCCTCGTCCTGCCAGCACCGCCGCCGCTGTGTGCTACCGCGAGAAAGAGCTCGGTTATGGTGACCCATCGCTTCAGGGGGGCAGCATGTATGTTTCACCGCGCATGGCGGCAGAGGCGCAGGCACTGAGGAAGGCGCGCAGGCGACTGTCAGAGATCCGCGCCTGCTTCATAGCACCGCCCTCCCTCTGCGCCGCCAGTGTGTTGGGCAACGTATCCGCAGGCAGGGTAACGGGGGTGGATGCTGCATTGCGAGACGCCGCTCTCGTTCGCCAGCTCGTTGATGCGACCGTGTTGAGTGTGCTTGAGACGCAACACCAGCAGTCGCAGACAGACCCGGTACGGCAGGTTATGGCTGCCATGGAACACGAGATTCTGCGCCTCATGCTGGCCGGCTGCCTTGAGGGGGAGGTAGAGAGGGCATCCGGAGCCGCCATGAAGGTGAAGGCGCATGGGCAACGGGAAAAGGCACAGCAGCAGCCCCAGCTGGACGCCGATCTTGCTCGCGCGCTCGCGGAAGCAGCACTGGAGGATGCCGTGCACGCCGCTCTGGAGCGCTCTCGCCGTGGCAAGAAGGCGTGCCAAGCCGCCACTTCTCCCGGTGCAACTGCCACCGCCACCAGTGAGGCAACAGTGATGGATGCACCTTCGGCAGCGGAGGTCGAACTTAGTGAAAACGTAGGTATCCCCCGCACCGCACCCACCGCGTGGCTGCGAGATGTTGACTCTCCACCACCGCAACCGCAAGAGCCACCGCAACCGAGAGACGTGAGGAATGCGCAGAGTGAGGCAGACACGATCACAGCGACGGCAACAGTGGTTCTGCCGCCACCACGTGGCGACAACCACGCCGCCACATGCTTTGCGTCGCTGCGAGCAGCTGAACCAACCCCGCAGGAGGTGCGCATTGTGGTCGACCTCAGCCCTGTCGTGCACCACATGGGGACGCTGCGCGACCTCGCCGCTGCCATGCCCGTGCACGGCTCGCAGCAGCAGCAGCAGCAGCAGTACTGTCCTCAGTCATACCCACCAGTGCAACAGGAGCAACTCCCCAGCCGGTGGATGGCACTCGAGGACCGCAGGGACGTCATTGTGGAGGTGGAGACCCATTTAGCTGTGGCGGAGGTGAGGGCAGAGGTGGTAGACGAGCACACGCGTGTGGCAGCGCCCACCTCCGACTACGGCGGCCTGTCGGCTCCGGCTGTATCGACCACCTTGCCTACAGTGCCGCCACCGCCGCCGCTGCCAGTGGTAACAGTTGCGGATTTAACTTATGCGCATGTGCACGACACAACAGCCCTAGCAGATCGCACGCCCTCGCGCGACCCACCGCAGCTCATGCTGCTACGTCTGCTTCAGTCAGCACTGCTCGACCAGGAGCGGCTGCAGCGCACCAACCTGGCTGACCGTGAAGAGGAGCAGCGCCAGGCCCACAAGCTGCTCTGCGAAGTTGCGACGGCCGCCGCAGAGCGACGTATGTTCGCAGTACCGCCCTCACCGTCGGTGGCGGCGATCTCCACAGTTCAGTCTCAGCCGGCTCTTCCACAACAACTTGTGGCCAACGCGGCCCCCGATAAAGCATGGCACGAGGACGGGGAGGCGGCAGAGACAGCCATGTCGAGAGTCAGTGCGCCGTCATCGCAGAAGCCGCCTCTCGTGCAGGATCCGGTGATGGAATTTGTCCTGGAGCGGATGCGGCAGTTTGGCGCCTCGCAAGAGCAACGGTTATCAATGCGCGGCACGGGGACCGGCATCTCCTCGGCTTCCCCGGTAGAGGACCTCACCGTCGCGGCGCAGACGGCGGGGCTGCATGACGCCGCACCACCTGCAGAGACCGCTGCCCACCGACCACTACCAGACCCCTTCGTGCGATACGCAGCGTCACGCCCCTCCACGCGCAACCTCGGCTCCTCGACGACAACGGTGTCCTCGTGGTCGTCACTGTCGTCGTCTCTGCCCACGTCGTCGTCATCGTCGTCATCGTCATCTCTGCTCGCAGACCAGGCGTTAGGGCGGGCTGGGATAACCGGCGACTGGTACAGCCGTGCGCAACACACATGCGTGCCGCGCCGCATCTCGTCGGGAGCACCGGTAGAGGCATCAATGACCTACTTGCGCCCTCCTACACGCAAGGCGCGGCCGGTGCTCGACACGCAGCGCGACGACGCCTCTGCGAGCACGGCGACAACACACTACACGACGGAGCGCAACTCTGTGGTGTTCCCCTCTGCTGAGAAGTTTCAAGAGGACAGAGCGGCACCGACAGGTTCGTCGCGCCTCCTCCCTCTTCGCGCATCTGCCGAGGTGCAGGCGGCGCTGACCGCAGCGCTGCATGCGCACCAGCAGGCCAAACGTGCCGACGTATCGACGGCAACTCTGGCAGCGGATTACCACGTAGAGGAAGATGACATTTCACTGGGCTCTCCCGTGGGCAACCACCCCTACGCTGTCTCGCCGCCTGTGTCCACCGCAGCAGCTCTGCAGCGCAGCAGCCCTGCCAAGCTGCGCGCCCCACCACCCACATGGTCCCCTATGACACAAGAGCGCGGAGATGCGCGCGGTGGCAGCAGCAGCAGCGAGGCGAAAGGTGCGGTGGATGATGTGTGGAAGCCGACGCCATCGGTGGCTACAAGAGAGAAAGTTGTGGGCCCGATTGCCGTTGTAGGGCATCGCGGTGCTCGGGAACAGCGCGCCACCAAACCACAGCCGACGTCGCCCCTTCGCACCGCCGCGTGGGCCTGCACGAGCTTGACAAGCACGTCTACCAGCAGCCACAGCGGCAACGGCGGCGTCCCTGGCAGTGGTCGCGAACCAAACCGCGCCTACTCTGCTCAAGACACAGCTTTCACCTCTCCTGCAATCGACGGGGACGCGCCGGCATCCTCCGCGCTGCCGTTCCTGCCCGCTCGAACACGCCATACAACCGGGTCGGCGAGGAGAAACAGCGTACCGTCCACTTCCATGCCTACGTCTCAGCCTCTCCAAGCACCGGTGCTGCGTGTCCAGCAGGAACAGCGTGCCATGGAAGCGTGGCGACAGTCGTAGTAGTAGTAAGCAGCAGCAGCAGCAGCGAAGGAGCTCTCTGTGGCGTCTCTGTTCATTCCTCCCTCTCAGCCCTGGCCGCCTATGCCAACATACCGGTGAGTCCCTTCATGTTGTGCGCGTGAGACTGCTGCCTCCGTGTCTTTGCGTCTGAGCCTCTTCTCCAGAGGTGCAGATGAGGAAGGAAGGGAGAGAGCAAAGATGCGATGAGGACTGCAGCAACAACATCCACGTCTGTGTGTGTGTGTGTAGACGCCGGCACTGTATCCCTGCCACCCTCTCTCGCGCCTCTCCCCCTCATCCCACTCACCACATTGCGACCACACCTCCTCCAGCTTGCATCCCCCATCGACTCTCTCTCTCTCTCTCGCCTGGGCTTGTTGCTACCTTCTCGTCCTCTCTCTCTCTCCCCCCCCCCGGTCTGCCAGCCCTCACTAGCAGCACCCCTGACAGCACACCCGCAGTGCTACACCATCACAGTCACCACCACGTACAGCCAGAGAGGCGGGAGTAGCCGCATCGGCGTCCGTTGTCCCCCCCTCCCTCCTCATCGTAGAGCTGCGCTATCACATCAGCACAGGTATACAAGTGTGCATGTGGAACTCTAGCGCCGGGGAAACTACGGCGGGCTACCGCGACCCAACCACGCTGCTTGTCGTGGGCGTCCCCGACTCTTCCACTGCGAAGTGGTCGGACGGGAGCGATGTTGACTATCGCACGCCGCAGAGCCCTATGGAGGCTGTGCCAGGAATGCACGCGGCCACCACACCGACGGCACCTGGCGCCAGTCACCGGTTGCTGTGGTCAGCTGCGGCAAACGTGCGTGCGCTAACTGGTAGCGGCCACAAAGGCGCCGATGTGCGAGCCCGCGCGGAGAGCGGGTGGCGACGGCATGAGCAGCAAGATAGTCACCTTCTTGGCGAGCGAGGCGCTCTAGACTATCAGCATAGCATCGTCCTCTCACCGGCTGACTGTAAGACGAGCGAAGAACAGCGCAGGGCCAACGCGCCACCGAGCGCGACCGTGGAGGACGCGACCAACGAGCACCTGCAGCAGCAGCCACACGGCACCGCCTCGAAGAGCACCTTCGCCGCCGACGAATCGGGCGATGACTGTGCGCCGGTGGCGCTGCAGGCGTGGTACGTGGCGGACAACAGCGCGGTGCGGAAAGCGTCGCGGACGGCTGTCCGGGCGAAGAAGTCTGTGTTGGAGTCGAAGCAGGAGAAGAAGTGCCGCTCCGCCAAGCACGCGGCGTTGACGACGTTGGAGGATTCGCGCGCCGAGGTCGAGACGTTCGCACCGCCGGAAGCGCTCACCGGTCGTCCCACAACAGCGGATTTGCCGAGTTACCACGAGAAGGACCCCGAAGACGGCGCTGTCGGCCTCGCTGTTGTCCGCCCGTCGATCCGTAGTGGCGGGGCCGGCACGGCATCTGTGGATGTCTTGCAGAGTCGCGCTGCCCCCCACCTGGACGATGTGTCGCAGTGGCCGGAGGGTGGTTGGATGGACACGGCGGCGGATTGCAGAAAAGGACAGCTGCCGGTCGTCGATGCAGTAGTGCAGGCATCCGCGTCATTCTCCTCCGGATTGTGCGCGACTCCGGAGCCCATCGGGGTGGGCAGCAGCACCAGCAACAACAACAACAACAACAACAACAGAGACCCCGGTGCCGGTGTTGGTGGCAGAACTGCAGTGAAGATCAGCGCGGCAGCGGCAGCGGCCACTGACAACAATGTCGTCGAACCGCCTGCCTGGGGTGTGCGGCCTCCTCTACGGGCCCACCGCTACGTTGAGCAGCCCAACGGCCTCTTCCTCAACCACGCGCAGCATGCTGATCGGCTGGCGGAGTACGCCGTCGAGGCGGAGCTGCGTTATACTCAGGAAAGGGAAGACGCCCGTCGAGCGCGGCGGTGGGCACGGCTGTTCTACGGCCGGAGCGGTGGAGAAGGTTGTCGAGGTGGGAGGCGGCGGCAGGTCGGGGCGACGGCAGCGGGGCGCAGCGGCTACTATTGGTTCTACGACTCGGCGACATACCATCGCCGCTTCGCTTCCACGCGGCGCTACCTGCAGAGGCTCCACATCCTTCTGAGTGCCTTTGCCGCTGGGGTGTCGCTGCTGATGCTCCTCGCGATCACGGTACCCTTCCCCGGCCCCTACGTCAGCAGTGACGGTGCGGTCGGCGCTAATGCCGGCAGCGACACATCTGCGGGGCTGCTACTCGCGCTCTTCGCCAACGCGTCTGCCACGCCGACTGACACCACTGCTACTGCGGCGGCCGCACGCGTGCTCCCGGTGCCGGACCCGAGCTACCCGGCCTTCGCTCTCTTCCTCACGCCTTTCCAGGCGTTCCACGCGTCCCTGCTCCTGTGCCTGTGTCTACTACTACTACTACTCACCACGGGGTGCGCGCCGGTGCCATGGTCCGTGGCTGAGGGGTACTGGATGGCGCAGCGCCAGCAGTGGCTGCAGAAGAAGCACGAAGGTGCCACGCACGCAACGGACTGGGGTGATGAGACCGGAACGCACGGACTGGCGGGCAGCGGTGATGAGTTTTGCAGCGACACCGCCGCCAGTAGCGACAACGTGGCCTTCCCCAGTCTCAGTAGCGGCGCAGGGCTTGGGGACCCGCGGAGACTGTCGAACGCAGCGTGGGGAGACACCACGTCCTTTAGAAACTCCCTTGGCAGAGGCACGCGTCACAGTGGCCACCTGAACGATGACCCTCGCTCAGCGCTCTTCCCCACGAAGGCCCTGCACTACTCCTCCGATGATCACCTGAGTGCGTCGATGGGCGGCGGTGGTGGTGGCGGGGCAAACAGGGAGGCGTACGCTAGCGACGAGCTGAGCTCCGATGCTATGTACGTGTTCGGCGGTAGCCGTGGCGCCACACACGACCGCCACCGACATGACACGCTAAGATACAGCGTAAACTTGGGTGCCACCTGCGTCGCGTACGGTGCCGCACTCAGCGGCCCCGCCGGCACAGGGGGCTGGAGGATGCTGGACGAGGCAGAGTACATGTCCCCATCCGCCACACTGCTGAGGCCGCCGCCCGGAAGCGGCAGCGGTGCGGGCCGCTACCACCCGCTCGGTCGAAACAACCAAAATGGAAGTCCTACTGGAAGCGCAGGGACGTTGCCTGCAGCTCCACCCCTCGCGTCTGCCACAGCAGCGGCACACCAGGGCGGCAGCGGCGCCGTGGAGGTTCGAGGAAGGCGACAACAGGAGGCCAACGAGTCGCCGCGCTACTTAAGATGTGGTGCGTCGGCGGCTAGGCGGGAGATGACCTCGTCCATGAGCCCAGAGATCCACCGCACCATCCTAGCAGCGCCTGCTCCTCTCCATCTGCACGTCCTGCTTCAGCCTCGGCTCTGGTGTGTGGCTGTGGCGTTGGCGCTGACCGTCGCCGAGATAGCATTCGTCGACGAGCGCAGATTAGAGCTGCTGTGGTCGGCGGCCGCCGTGCCATCGCAGCGGAGAACCAGTAGCGGCGACGTGGTCCTTCCCCACACGTGGACAGTGGTCAACTTCACACGGCCATCCGCGAGGACGGGCGGTGGCGGCGGTGGAAATAGCAGTAGCAGTGGCGGTGGTGGTGGTGGTGGTGGAAATAGCAGTAGCAATAGCAGTAGCGGTGGTGGTGGCGGTGGCGGCGGCGGTGGTGGCGGCGGTGGTGGCGGCGGTGGAAATAGCAGTAGCGGTGGTGGTGGTGGTGGCGGTGGTGGCGGTGGCGGAAATAGCAGTAGCAGTGGCGGCGGTGGTGGCGGTGGCGGTGGTGGTGGTGGTGGTGGCGGTGGCGGTGGTGGTGGTGGCGGTGGTGGTGGTGGCGGCGGTGGTGGCGGTGGCGGTGGTGGTGGTGGTGGTGGCGGCGGTGGTGGTGGTGGTGGCGGCGGTGGTGGTGGTGGTGGCGGCGGTGGTGGTGGCGGCGGCGGTGGTGGCGGCGGCGGTGGTGGTGGCGGTGGTGGTGGCGGCGGCGGTGGTGGTGGCGGCGGCGGTGGTGGTGGTGGTGGCGGCGGCGGAAATAGCAGTAGCAGTGGCGGTAGCGGCGGATTGGCGGAGGCGGCTGCGTCGGATGTCCGTGTCCCCCGAGCGACGTTGCGAGCATTTCTGAAGGTCTGTGGCGCGCTCTGATCGCGGTCTACGCGACACGCATGGTGGTGCTCTGGGTCGCCCTTCTGCTGAACCTGGCGTTTTAGCGCTCCACCGTCCGCACTGCCTCTCCGTCGACCCGCCTGTGAGGAGGTGTAATGTGTAATCGCCCCTTTCGAAGTCCAATGATGTTCGCATGTGGATGGAGGAGATCGACAGTGGGCAGGCAGGCAGGCAGAGCCGCTTTCTATCCTGCCACCCGCAAACACACATAGAGGTGCGGGCACACACGCGACTGCTTCTACTTATCACCACGCCCCCTTACGCACAACACGATTATCACCGAGAGCAGCACCCACCTATCGCTGCCACTGCGCCTTTCACCTTCGTCCCCCTCAGGCTGTGTGCTGACCCCCTCGCCCATTCCTGTCCAGCTCTGCCTCACTTTGCATCCTCACCGCTCTTCACGTACATTCCCCGAGGATGTGGTGAGGAGGGGGCGCGCCTCCGCGCGTGGCATCTCAGACTCCAGCGCCCCCTCACTCGCTGTGTCGGGCGAAGCCGAGCCGCTTCTGGTGGGGACAGCGCGTCACGCACCTACGACGTAGCGAAGAGAGTGCGCTGTAGTGCTGCTGATGTGGGCAGTCAGGTCCTGCATGGCGTGGCGTCGGAGCGGCCTGCGACCGTGAGCATGCTTGTACCGCCCATGTGATGAGTGAAGTGCCAGCGTGACTCGCCCGTATCGCACCCGGGCCTCACAGCCTACGGCTATGGGGAGCCCGCATGTCACCCACAGGGATGCACCAGCTGGCGGCCGGCATAGTGGGAGCGGCTGTGAGACGGCTCTTGCTGGGTGGGTAGGTGGGTGGGCAGAGTTTGAGCCAGGGGGCCGTGCTCTGATGACGGAGCCGGCCCGTTGCTCTAGGCCGTGTGTCTACGGCTGCTTCGCACCACGCGACGGGCCTCTGTGGCCGAGCGGAGTTTAGCCCGCGCTCTACGGCGGAGAGTAGACGGATTGGTGGAAAGACGCACATACGGCACACTACTAGAGGCTGCTGGGTATGTGTCCCTGTGCGCCCAGCAGCCTCTTGCGACTCCACGCACACACACACACACACTCCCTCCTCAGACGCCTTTGCTTTTCCCGCTCGATCTCCTTCTTTCCCTCCTCTCGACTTGATTCCCTACCGCCCGTTAAGTCACGACCACCATCATCAGCTGCGCGTGTCAACCCCTCCTCCCCCCTCCACCCACCCCACATATCCCCCACTACCACAGTCATACTCATAACTGCCACGAACGTGCGCCTCATACGCCCACGCATACACACGCAACAGCGCCCAGTCTATCCATCATCGGGGCGTACGCGCCCCACTGCCACCAACACCCCCCCCTTTCCTTCACTCAATCGCGCATTACTCGCTGAGTAGCGCGGCAACGGAGCCCCACATTGAGGTGACGGAAGGGGGGGAGCGGCAACCCTCTCAGAGCCTTCTTAGCTGCGTGCATCCCGCACCTCTCACTCTCTCCGATTCGCACAGTACGCGGCCAGGCCACGTGCATCCCCCCTCCCCCGCTTCCCCCCCTCCCTCACCCATCGATCGCGGTGACACATTGACATGAGTGAGGCGAGGGCGTCGGTGGCTGTGGCACATCCACCGGCTGCAGACGACAAGGGTGGCACTCAGGGCTACAGCGACGATGGCCACCATCATCTATCGCCACCGCAGCACGAGCGGAGTTGGACAGAAGCGCTGATCGCGAACCCACCAAGCCCCGGAGACGTCGGTCTTGAACCGGCTGTATGGCATAGCCCGTCCACTGACACCATCTCAGCATATCCCCTGACGACGCGCACCATGA
The DNA here is from genome assembly GCA_003664395.1 of Leishmania lainsoni. Classification (NCBI taxonomy): domain Eukaryota; phylum Euglenozoa; class Kinetoplastea; order Trypanosomatida; family Trypanosomatidae; genus Leishmania; species Leishmania lainsoni. Next base: position 74,356 of record RAIA01000121.1, read on the forward strand.
CAGACCCACAGGGGCAGCGCAGCAGCGGTAGTGGCCGTAATCACACGCGCGCAACGCCTGGCGCAGCGGTCGGAGCAAATGGGAGCAGCGAAATACACTCACTCGCCTCCACGTCACCGCACCTTTCGATGAGAGGCCGGCGCGGCAGTAGTAGCGCGGTAGGGACACCAACACTCTTCCAGCACCACCAACAGCGCCATCGCCTCGGCAAGCACTCACCAGGCATGAGCACTGTGGACTCTCATGAACACACCCCAGCTGAGGTGACACAGTACACGCCCGTGTACGTCAAGGCCAATCGCAGCCCCATCACATCGCCAGCCGCTGCCTGGACCGGGGCTAATAGAAGCCGCCTGCGCGTCCGTCGAAAGCAGCGGAGCAATCCAGTAGGGCTGACGGCAAGCGCACACGCCTGGCACTGGGGTACAGCTCCAGTAGCCGCGGTGGCCTTCCAGCAACGGCAGCAGCAGGGTCGCTGCCGGCAGCGCCGTGCCGTCGCTGAATCACGCGAAGGTGCGCCATACCGACGGCACGGCCGCAACACGCCTGCACCGCTCTTCTCCAACGTTCCGACGACGGCGGCGATGGGCGCGGCGGTCGCAGCCCGGGCACAAAAAGCCGCGCCAAACCGGGGCAGGTCGAGCCTAGCGACGAGGGAGCCTGTGCAGCGCGCTGCGCCGACGTCTTCCGCCCCTGACCGCACAGCCGTCTTCGCCTTTCCACGTGCGACGCCAGTACCCAGTGGTGGAGGCAGCTTTCCAGCAGTGCTGGAGTCCTCACGCACACAGATCGAGGCAGCGTCGATATCGCCCACCAGGAAGGTGCCTGGCGAAGATGCGCCACCTCAACCTGGGGCAACTACCACAGTGGCACCACCCTCTGCTTACGCATCTAAAGCATCAGCGTCCGTGTCGGCGGGTGCCGCAGCCCCTGCAAACTCTCACGCTGCGCCTCAACACTTTACTTCCCCCCCGTCGCACACCCCGCGGACGGGATGCCACCTCGGTGGACCGCACGTCCTCGCCTCGCTAGGACACTTCGGGCCAGCTACCTGCAGCACTGTCGCTGATGGCGCGAAGCCGGAGGATGACATTGCTCCTGCTGACGCAGCAGCGCGCGGCGCACCGCCGCCGTTGCACCCCGCCACCGGCGTAGCAGACCAGAAGCACTTGGCGGCGACGGACCAGTCTACGCATGGAGACGACAGTCGCGTCGAGAGCGTTGCGTCAGGGGTGGAGAGCAGCATGTACAGCCTAGTTCACTCACACCAGACCTCTGACAGCGCGCGCGCGTACCCCGCCTCCACCACCCAGGAGGACCTGGTGGAAACGGCAGTCGCCATGGACAGGGCCTTCACCAGCATGGAGATGCACATGGACCATAACTGGCAGCGTGCCGACGATGCACGCATGCCCAAATCACCGCAGCCCATCGCCGCTGAACTGGAGACGGCCCTCGGTAGCGCCCTTTCGCAGTCCCGCGCAACAGGCAACGAAGCAGCCGATGTTCGTGCGCTTAGTCGCGTCCGCAGTGCCGTCACCGTAGGCATGCTCACCAACAGCCCTCACTACCGCTGTACCGACAGCGCATGCAGCGCGCCTGGCAACCCTGTCGGCCGTGGTCGTTTTAGCGGAGGTGGCGCCATTAGTGAGGCTGCTGCTTCCGGCTCGCCAGAGGCACAACAACGCCTGCGCCCCCGCATCGCTATCGCCACAAGCCTGGAGGAAGAGGCTCTGCTGCGACAGTACATAGCAGCTGGTGGTAGCCCCGGCATTAGGTCGGTGGATCGAGCGACGATACTGGCGCGCCCCTTGACGGCGCCGCCGTACGTGGCCGACCCGAGCTCAGTGGCGGTATCAGGCAGAGGGGGTGGCAGTGGCGTGTCCACGTCTCCGTTTTCACTAATGCAGCAGCAGCAGCAGCAGCAGCAGCAGCAGCGGCACACGAATACTTCCAGTGTGCTGAGCGCCAGCGCTGTTCTGGGCCAGCGCACTACCAGTGGCACCAGCAACTCTTTCTGGAGCTCAAGCAGCGTCCCTCCGAATGCTTTCAACGAGAGCAGCCCCGTCCTTCATTCCTCTCTTTATGCCCCTGGCAGCTCCTTCACCACGGCAACCGGGGCCTCCACGATGCGCGACCCCTTCGCCGCGTCCGTCTCTGCTCAGCAGAACAAGTCCGCGCTAATCACTGAGCTCAAGCGGCGGCGACAGCGACTGCAGAGGAAACTAGCCCTCCTGCAGGAGGAGGCGACAGCGCGTAACATCTTCGCGCTCGTCCGCGCCAGCAACGCCTCGCAGCTGCAGTACCTCTTGCAGGAGGGCCTGTGTAACGTGAACGACCGCGACTACAACGCATGCACACCGCTGCATGTGGCGGCCGGGGAGGGGAATCAGGCCATTGTGCGTCTGCTGCTATCTTTTGGTGCTGACGTCGTCGCTGTGGATCACAACGGCCGCACCCCGCTGGACTGCGCCGCGGCGAACCGGCACAGCGGCGTCGCCCGCTATCTCCTCACTGTGATTCGCACCAAGCACTTCAGCCAGGACGGCGGCGACGGTGGATTCACCAGCAGTGGAGGTGATGATGGCCCGTCTGTGACCATGTGCGGCACGAAGTCAACCATGGACGAGGGCTCTCTTGCAACCGCCCTGTACCCGAGCCTGTCCACCTCGCCAGTCGGCCAACCCTCGGAGCGGCCACCCGTTGTGGACATTGCTACGGGTGCTCTGCCCCTCGGCAACTCTCCGACCGGCTCCATCTCCCTGGGTACCACCACGTTCACACAGAGAAACACCGCCGCGCAGTGCCACTCGGAGGTGTCGCCCACGCGGTCACCGGGGCTGCTGCTACCTCTCTCCCACCAACGCCAGCAATACCAACAGCCGGCCTCCTCGTTATCAGTGGCCTCCACACCGTTGCTGTCCAGGCCCCAAAACTTAAACCAGCTTCCTGCCAACGCTGCCGCCTCCGGCACCATCACGGACGCAGAGAGCTGGACTGGCAGCGATGCGCTGCAGCACACGGTGGGGTGGGGTACCAATGCGCTCCCTGCAACTGCGGCTGCAGCTGGCACGACGGCCTCTAGCGGTGCGCCACCCGCTACGTTACCGAATTCTGCGTCTTCACCGGCCGTGGACGACAGCAGCGGGCCTGTGTGGCGCTCCTTCCCGCTGCTGTCAACAACGCCACAGCACCTCGCGCCACCTCAAGGAGCGGCAGCAATGGCGAAGTCAGTGGGTGCCAACAGCAGTCTGACGGGACACTTGAGCGCAATGTCCATGTCGACCCCGCGGTGGTGGTACAACAGCATCCCGCACGGCAGCTCCCCGATGAGGCCGGTGTTTCTGTCCTCGTTAGACTCGACAGCGGCAGCTCACTCTCGTGGCCTCATCGCGGCGGAGTCGAACACAGGCACCACCCCAACGGCGCCGCCGCCCAGGATGATCGGCGTCAACGCCCTCGCTACCAAGGCTGGTAGCGCCAGCGCTGGTGGTGGCGGGCAGCTCCTCAAGCGGCACGTCATGTCAACGCCGGTGTTCGTGGCGGGTGGGATCGAAGAGAGCGTTAGTGAGGAGACAAACCAGGCAGCAGCGCAGCAACCGCCATCACGCTTGCACTTCAGCACGCCCCACATCACACCCGCCACCACCGCAGGTACGATGGCTAGTTGGCATGACGGTGATGAACCGCTCGTGGACACCGATGTCGAGGGCATTGAGGATGTCCTCCTTGACCGGCGCGGTCACTGCAGCATGCACCGCCGTTGCATGCAGAGCGAGAGCAGCAGCAGCCCCCACGGCGAGTTCGGCTCCGTGTTGTCGGACTGGTCGCGGAGCGGCAGCTTGCGCACACCCGCTACGGGAAAAGAGAAACAGCAGCACAACCGTAAGGATTGCCGCAGCTTCAACGAGACAGGGAGCTTCCCTGGCGAGGTACCCCCTACCCTTTCTCCTTCTCCAGCGCCAATAGCAGCGACTGGCTCGGCCGCCGCCGCCGTTCGTATCTCATCAACTTCGACAGCAGCATCCGGCGGTGGTGCGCAACAGCGGCAGATGCTCCTACGCCCGCCACGGCTTCCAGACAGTCGCCCGCCACCGACCGAGAGAGGAGGCGCCAAAACGGCTCCAGCGACGCGTACGTACCCCACGCACATGCTGCGCCCCCTAAACATTCTCCCCGTCGACATGCAGGAGGAGTTGGGCGGTGATCATGGCAGCGTCATCACATCAGCGACCACAGCCCCGACAGCAGCGTCAGCAGTGGCCACCACGTCCTCCTTCTACTCACAAGTGTGCGGCCTACTCAAGAGTCAGGAGGACCTGACATCGTCAACGCTTGCCTCCGGTGCCGGCTCGCTGCGTGGCGTAGGCGCCGGCAGCGGCAGTCTCTGTGACATGGGTCAGCAGTCACTTGAGGAGCACCACCACCACTACCGCATGGCCGCGCTCGGCATGATTGTCAGTCAGCAGCAGCTGAGAGACGATTCTGGCGTTGACAAGCCTCCGCTCCTTCAAGCGACACGCGCGGCGCTCGAGCCGATCAGGATGGAGGCCACTGTGACTGACTCTGCCTCACCAAGCGGCGATGGCAGTAGCAGCCACAGCGCTGTGATGAAGAACAGTAGCAGCGATGTAACGCCATTTGCCTCCTACCCTCAAGTGGCGGCTGACTCCGCTGTAGTGGTCCCATCCTTGCTGAGCAGCGCCGGTCCCACCTCTGCCGAGGCTACTGGAGCCACGTTAGCAGGTGCAGTGGAACTGGTGAGGGAGTCGATGGCAAACCTCCACGCAGCCAAGGAGCAGTCCCTCCTGCAGGAAGTGCATCACAAGCCGGCGGATCTGGCCACGCTGCACTACTCGAGCTACACCACGATCAGCGACACTGTCTCGGTAATTGTCTGCATGGTAGGGCTGCCAGGCCGAGGCAAGAGCTTCATCAGCAAGCGACTCGTGCGCTACATGAACTGGAAAGGTGTGTCGTGCCGGGCGTTCAACGCCGGCAACTACCGGCGGCAGCTGCTTGGGGCCGAGGGCACGGCTGGCGCAGAATTCTTCAACCCAGACAACCCGCAAGGTGCGCAGCTGCGGGAGCGCATGGCAGAGTTAGCCTGTGAAGATCTCGTCCGCTTCATTGCCGCCCACTCGCTCGCCGTCGGCATCCTCGACGCGACGAACACGACACGTAGGCGGCGTGCGTGGCTCGCGGAGTATTTCCAGCAGGAAGCACAGCGCCACGCAGTGCCGTACCGGCTGCTCTTCATCGAATCCGTCTGCACGGACGACACCATCGTCACGGAGAACATCCTTCGAAGTAAATGCGACAACGACGACTTCAGGAACCTCAAAGACGTCGGCGCCGTCATCACTGAGTTCCGCAGTCGCATCCTGCAGTACGAGCGGGTGTACGAGACACTAGAGCCGGAGGAGCGGATGCCGTTCATCAAAATCGTCAACGTCAAGCACCACGTCATCCTGCACCGCGTGCCGAACGGCCTGGGCAGCCGCATCGCCTTCTTCCTGCTGAACCTTCACCCCATCGCCTTCCCGATCTACGTGGCACTACCAGGCGAGACCGTCGGGGATAGCATGCACGTCTACGGCGGTGAGGAGCGGCTGACGTCCCGCGGCGAGGCCTACGCAGTAGCGCTGAAGCACTTCATTCAAGACCGATACGTCCCGCACATGGTGGTGCTACACGCCACGAACTACAGCGTCCTGAGCACGCTGACACCGCTGATGGACAGCGCTAAGGAAGAAGAAGCCGTGCCCGTCCTGCATGCTCCGAGCAGCGCGAGCGGCCACGGGGCGTCGGCTAGTCACCTCACTGACACCTCGAAGGCCGCAACGCCTGCAGCTCAGCATCCGCACGACGGCAGCGGAAACACGCGCCGCATTCCGTGCGGAGCGTCTGTGGAGCGACAACCCGAGACTGAGGCAACGGCGAAAGCGGCCCCCATGCCTGCCGACGCGCCTACTGTCATTCCTGCTGCAGCAGTACTGAAGTCACCGCAGAGTCTGTCTGTCGTGTCTGGGACTGGAGAAGTAGTGGCTGAGGGCGAGAGCCGTGCCGAGGCGACGAGGGATCCGCAGCAGCACGATGGCGACGGCGGTGGCGTGGCTGCTGTTGACAGTCGTCTAGTCGGCGCAGTAGATGCCGTGGCGCTGGAGCATTTCATGCACGAAGACGACAGCGACCAGGTAGATGAAGAAGAAATGGGCGATGAGGTACTCTGCCCGGTGCCGGGGCTCGATAACATTAACTTCGGGCGCTTCAGCGGGCACACCGCCGCGTGGGTGAAGGAGAAGTACCCGCGCCTGTCTGCGCTTCTGTATGATGTGGACGATAGAAATGTGGTGGGCAACGTGAGTGCCGGAGCAGCAGCAGCAGCACAGCAACAGCACCAGCAGCAAGAGTCACGCAAGTGCAACGATGCGGCAGACGCGACTACGCCGTTGGCATCAGTCGGGAGTGCAAATGCCACCGGCAGCGCCTCACACCATTGCCTCGGCCAGGGAAACGAGGCCCACCTGGCTGCAGCTTGGCTCTCGGCCCCGCTTCCACCGCAGGTGCACTATGCCACGCATGAAGAAGCCGTTGCGCACCTGCAGGGCGCCGTAAGCGGTGCTGACCCACGCCTCTCCTATTGCACGCAGCTGCCGAATGGCGAGAGCTACCGGCAGGTCAACGTCCGCCTGGAGCCAGCGCTGATGGCCGTCATGCGCACGCAGTCCCCTGTATTTGTTGTCGCCCCAGCCGTGCCAGCGCAGGGGATACTAGCCTTCTTCATGGACGTCATCCCAGAGCTGTCGCCGACCATCCGCATCCCGAGTGGGTGTGTGATCGAGATAGGCGTCAAGGACGGCATCACAGTGCACCCTCTGCTGCCAGACGCGCTGCCGGAGAGCATGACACGCTCCCCGCTGACAGTGCTGCCCGAGATCCAGGAAGCCATCCGCGAGGTAGCCACCACCAGCTCCGTGGAGAAGAGAACAACAGGGGCGCCTGCCCGCGGGAGCGCCATTACCCAGTCTGGCGGTAGCGCTGGTGGCACTGCTACAGCGGCGGCACTCCTCAGTGCTGTCAATGCCGGTGGCGGTGCACAGAAGGAGAACGGCGAGGCGTGCCCGGTGGGCGCGAACCCCTCTCAAGCGGCCACAGCGCCACCGCCGCCCTCGTAGTCGCCCGGGGGATTTGTGGCTGACCCCCAGGCGTCCTCATGTACGCTACACATTTTTGCTGAAACCTTTCTCCCCGGTGCCAGCGTGGTGGGCTGAGCTGAGCGGCTCCTCCACTTCCATTGCCTCTGCTCTGGTGTTGCTGCCGTGTATCGATGGATTCGTGTGGCGCCTCTCTTCACGCGCCCGACGTTTTCTCTTTTCCTCGGTGTCGGTGCGGCTTCCTTGACCCGTTCCTGCAGAATCGCGTGCCGACGTCCTCCGCCTCCACCCTCTCTCCTCGTCTGGACCCCCTAGCCGGAAGCGTACCCCCCCCTCCCCTCCCCCCGCAAGCTCACAGGCGCACAGGCACGGACGCCCTTGAAGGGGGCGTTCACGTCTGTATCGGAGAGCGCACATGCAAACTCATGCGAGCATGGGTGGGTGGGTGTGTGTGTGTGGGGGGGGAGAGGGGGGAAGTCTCCTAGGCCAAGTACGGTAGACTACGTACGCTGTCACCGGCTCGAGTCAAAGTCGAGGCGGAGGCGGAAATGCCGCACCGCCACATCTCCCGCGTGTGTTGGGCACGTGCTCAACACACGCGCATTCACCTGCAAGGGCAAACAGGTGCAGACTGCCCTCCTCCCACAACCTCCTCTCTATCTCTCTCTCTCTCCCTCCCTCCCTCTCTCTCTCTCGTATAGATCTCTCTTCCTCTGCAGGAAGGGGAAGCCCACACGAGTACGCACTGTCATCGCCAGCAGACGTTACTACACGCACCATCACCACTGACTACCCCTCCTCCCTCTCACACGTGCAGTGCCGTACGCAGCCGCCACCATGCAGGTGCTGTCAGAGGCGGTCCCTATGACAAGCGGAGAGGTGTTTGCCCTGCTGCGCCGCCGCCGGGATGAGCGAAACGCCACTCGGCACCCGCCCTTTGGGCTTCAGCCCGCGCTCGCCGACAGCCACCAGCGTGCCACTGTCGCCACCGCCACTAAAGCAGCGACTGCTACAGCACCATCAACAGCAGCAACGTCCGTTGTGAGCAGCACCATCAGTAGCAGCAAAGCAGTGCCGGCCGGAGCTATTGAGAGCGCCTCCGCGGCTGCAGCGACGTCGGCCGCCAACATCCTCGCCTCATCCTCCTCTAGGCATCTGGTCGTGCTCCTCACAGAGGTAACCATGCTCAACTACATCGCGAACCACTCCTCTCTGCTCCCTGAGTCGACAGCACAGACGCCGGCTAGCGCACGAGGGCGCACCTTCACCCCGCGCGACATGTATGGGCCCACATCGGTGTACAACAGAGTCGCCAGCGCGCTGACTGCCTGCAGCGCCGAAAGCCAAAGTGGGGCCACCGCGGGGACGTTTGCAACGGCCGCGGACGCGCTGGTCGATGCAGAGTTCGTGTCATCCTGCTACGCGAAGTTGACCACTTACCGTCCGGGGACACGCGGTCATGTCCGCGGCGTCGAGGAGCTGCTGGAGCACTTTGAAGAGGTAGGACGTGCACAGGAACGCTTCTACGCTGCAGGGGTGCGCCGCGTTGTGCAGCAGCTTTGGCGCAGGCGGCTGTGGGTACCAACCGGTGGTCCGTACCCGCCGCCCCCTCCGCCGTCGTTGCGCAACTGTGGCGCTCTGGGGAAAACGGAGTCGGTCGCGGAGGAGGATGTCAGCGGTATTGCGGAGGCGATTCAGAGGTCGTCCCTGGATTCCCAGCAATTGTTCCCCTCCGCAGTGGCAACGACAACGACGTCGCAGGACAAGGTAGCCAGGCGGAGCGGTGCTGGAGAGATGAAAACTGACACGGAGGGTGCGCGGCCCACCAATGCGTCGCGTTCGCTAACGCCGTTGCTGCTGGAGCCTACTCCGCTATGGGGTCCAGCAGCAAGGAGCGGCGGTGGTAAGAGTAGCACGGATGGTGGCGCGGCTACGCCGAGCATAGCACACAGTTCGCTCAGCTATCGCGCGCAGGTACAGCAGCAGCAGCAAAGGAGTCAGTCTCTGTTGTCGGAGGCTGAGGTGCTACAGCTCGTTGTAGGCCGGCCGCAGCGTGCACTTGACGTGTACCGACTGCTAGACGACGTCGATGGTCGTCTGCAGTACAGGGAGGAGGCAGTGAACGCCTTCGTAGAGGCTGTGACTGCCGTCTTTGCCGAATGAGGGGCACGGCGAGTACGGCGGAGTTGGTGGCAGAGCGCCTAGTACCTGGTGAAATTGAACGGCCTGTGTGCGTATCTGCAAGCGTGTAAGATGGCAGCAGCGGTGTTGTTGTTGTCTGAGCAAGCCCAATAGAGTCTGAGCCGCAGCACGGTAAGCACGAAGAGCGAAGTAAACCAATCAGCAGTCATGCAGCGATGGATGGAAGGGGAAGGATCGGGGGTGGGGGTGGGGGCGCTCTCCTCACCCCTATTAGGCGAACCATCCCACCCGCTGTCCCCGCGCCACGGCCAGAGCCCACCCCCCACCCCCCGGCCCTAATCATATACGCGGCGATTTCCACTTGTGAAAGTGCAACATGTAGAGTCTCTGTTTCGTCCCTCCCTTCCCCTTATCCCTCCGCCCTTCTCTCCTCCCCTTCTCTCGCCACTCCATCGCTGCACACGCCCAGTGTATGCGCTCCTCCGCACATAGCCACGCGGCCCTCCTTCAGCCTCACCCCGCCCCCTCTCTCTCCCATTTTCCTTTGTGAAGTGCCCCCGGAAACGTGTCGGCGCGCGCTTGCCACCGCGTGTCCGTGCGCTGCCCCAGTCAGTGCGGCGGTGCAAGTCGCCCTCACATACGCGCGCCCAACACGTCTTGGGCTTAAACAGCAACGAGAGGCAGCACGCATGAAAGCTATTGCGCTGTTGTGTTCTCCTCCTCCTCGCTAACCCACGCCACACTATTACCAAGCGGCAGGCAAAACCATCCTCATCACCTACGCCCGCCCGCCCCCCCCCCTTTGCACAACTTGTTTGCTCTGCGACTGCTGTGTTGCCTGCGTACGTGTCGGTGCGCGTCTTGTGTGCTTCATTGCCCTCCCCTCCCCCTCCCCCCCCCCCTCTCGTTCTCCTTCTCCCCCTTCCGCTGCAGTCGCCTCACTCATCAGCGCTTTTCTCCTCCTGTCATTCACCAACCCACTCAGCCACAATTTCGTCCACATTCTGCATGCATTGCCTGCTGCGAGTCCGCGTGTGCCCAACCTCCCCCTCCCTCCCTCCCGTGCTTCTCTCTCTCCTGTATGTGCGTCCGTTGTCTACTGCTGCGACTGGTGATCATCTTACAACAGCCCCTCCCCCTTCTCCTCCCACCTCTGTAGATTCCCTCTGTGCCTCGTCCCTCCCTCCCCCCACCCCCGCTTCCACGGTCAACCGCCCTCTTCTTCTTCTCTGTCTCGCTTCATCAGCACTGCACCTCTCTTGTGAAAAGGCGCTCACTTACCTACGCGCGTGCACACGCAGCTGCTGATCGTCCTGCGCCCGCGCCCACGCGCGCATCTACACCCCCTCCCTCTCTCTCTCTTGCGTCTGTGGACCTCAGCTGAGTCTTTAGTGTGTGCCACGGGCTGCCCGCTCGCCTGTTCCGTGCTGGCTGACACACACACACACACACGCGCGCGCGCACACACCGCGCGACGACCTCAGTGCGTTTGAAGTGAGTTCTACGCGCCATTGTATTTACTCTGCCCCCGCCACGCCCTCGCCTTGGACGTGTCTTTCTCCGCCTCTCTCTCTCTCTCTCTTGGTCTCTGCGGTTTGGGGTTTGCTTTCGGGGTTTCTTGCTTGCGTCTCGGCCCACTCGCTCCGCTCTCGCTCGCTTTTCCTCGGTCAGCAGGGATGTACAGCGCGTGTTGGACTTACTCGCCTGTTGTCGTCGTCGGACTGCTGCCCGACTGTCCGCCTCTCTCCCCCTGTTAGGTGTTTGGCTTTGCTCTTCCTCTTCTCGCCCCTCCCCTCCCCTCCCCCTCCCCGATACACACACACGCACCGCCTCCCCCTCTCGCTCGCTCTCCAGTAAACCAAAAATGCTGCGCTGGGCGACTCAGGTCTTTGGCGAGATGAGGACCAGTGCGACGGCCGCAACGGACACAAGCGATACCCGCACTGGAGAGGCTGCTGCACACCAGCAGCAGCTTCGTCACTCGCGACACGGCCCTGATGTGCCGCCGCTGAAGCGGTGGTGGACGTCCGCAGACGCGGAAGATGCCTCTGCCTCTTCGGTGCGCCCCTCGTCTCCCGCCTCCCCCACCCTTGTAGAGGGTAGCACGGATGACGGCTATTGCTCCCCTGGAGTCCTTGACCTCGCCGCTTCACTAAACTTTTCCATGTGGACTGCCGTTGGCGCCGCATCAGACACAACATCAGCGATGGTGGGGAGGAGCGCGAGTGGTGAAGGTGCGCCGGCTGGATCCGCCGCGCACGCGTGCAGTGATGAGGACGAGGTTGACAACTTCTTGAAGAGTATCATCGCCGGCAAGACTGACATACTGCGCAAGCAACTCGCTCAGCGGAAACTCGAGGCCGCCGCAGCAGCAGCCAATGCTGGCAGCAGCAGCAGCAGCAGCAGCAACAACAACAGCAACAGCAGTCCCACCAGTACTCGCGGTGGCGGGGCTGGTCTCCACAAGAGCATTCGCCGCAACAGCACATCAATGACTGACGACAGCTCCGCCTTCACGGGGAGCGGCGCCTACTTCCAGAAGCTGCCACATACCGCTGCAACGACAACGGACAGCCTGTTCACAGGAGATAAGGTAACAACAAGCCGGAGAGGGAGCGCTGGAAGCGCCTCGTATCCACTGCAGCAACCCACACGCCGGAGCCGTTATGTCAGCTCCGCCGCGCGCTCGCTGCAGGATTACGAGCTGATTGCGTTTCTCGGAAGCGGCACGTTCGCTGAGGTCACATTGGCGCGCAACAAGGTAACCAAGGAATACTTCGCCGTGAAGAAGATCTCCAAGCAGCGGGTGAAGGAGGAGGGCTGCGTCGAGCGCACCTTCACGGAGCGGCAGCTTCTCGCCAAACTGCACCACCCTTTCCTTGTTCGCCTCTACCAGGCCTTTCAGAGCCAGACGCACCTCTACCTCGTTCTGGATTTCGCGCAGGGCGGCGACCTTTACTACCTCAACATGCAGCAGCTGTGGCTCCGCAGCATGAGGCGCAGGCTCGCCAAGATGCAGTACCCGTACTACCAGTGCACCTCCAATGCCTTCACGCCGGTGCTCGTTCCTATTGCGCCGGTGCCGGGTAGGACCGGCGCAGCCGCCGCCACGGCAGAGTCGAACGCACAGCAGCAACAGTCGGAAACACTGATCCCTCCCCGCCTCTCGCTCCAAGCAGGCGGCTCACAGCTGGCGACCGGACTCACCTTGCGCCCTCTCTCCCCTTCCTCCACTACAACACAGCCCCCAAAGGCGACCCTCAATGCCCAGCCCCAGCAGCCAAGCGGTAGCAACGGCACCACAACGACGAAGAGAGACACACTCCCCGCGCCATCGGCCATGGCTGGCGGTTTGGGGCCTGACACAGTCAGCGGTGCCTCTCAGTCGGGCATCGCTGCCCCAAGCACCACCACAGGAACAGCGCAGCCTCGGCCTCCAGCACAGGATGGTTACGCGAGCGGCATGAATGATGATGCCGACGACGCCGTGGCCGCAGTGACCAAGGGGGAGGACAAAGACATGACGGCGTCCGATGGCGCCATCGACAATAACGACTCCCTGGTCGACGCACCGCCCTTCATGGTGATGCGCCGGCAAGAGCAGCAAGGTAGGCCGTCACAGCGAGGCGTCGCTGACCGCCCCAACCCCAGCCCGCGAATCGCTGCCGGCTGGCCCCACTACACGGCCGACACTGTCGATGAGGGGAACTTCAGCTGCCGCGGCGGCGCTGTGGCATTCAGAGCCTTTACAGCAGGCGGTGAGGAAAGCAGAAGCTCGCCAACGTCAGTCCTCCTCCCAAGCACGTCGGAGGTCGCAGCGATGGAAGAGAGCACTCCTGCAGCGACCCGAGGTACCAAAGCCGCATCCTCACCGACCCCAGCGACTGTCTTGGTCATGTCGAACACGCAGGTGCCGCCGCTACAGCCACCCATGCACTCTCAGGACAAGAAGAACGACAGCGGTGGCTACAGCAACAACGATGGTGCTGGCGGTGCGAGCGAGCCACTGCGAGACGCGGGGTCACCACCGGCAATGTCCGACAAACCCGTGCCACCGGTGCCCTCGAGAAGCGCCGCGGGTGGCATCGACGCGACCAACGTGAAGAAGAGCAGGAAGACGCCCAGCAGCGCGCACCCGTCGACGACGGAAGCGATGCAGAAGCTGCCCCTCGCCAGCGACAACAGCCGCACCACGACTCCCACCCGACACACAGTGGCAACTTCACCGCCAGGTATGCGCACGCAGAGGGGGTCATCGTCGCGAGGGAAAATGGCGAAAGCAAATCTTCTCGATGACAGGGGCAAAGACGACGAGGCACTGACGTCCTCCTCACTGCCGCTGTCAGCCTCCGCGACAACAACGTCATTCGCTGGTGCGACCGCGGGGCAAGGCGCGGCCCCCACAGCCGCCTCGCTTGGGGTCAATCTCGTCACGTCGTTCCACCAAGGTGCGATGGAGGGCAGCACCGGTGTGCTGCCGCCGTTGCTGAGCGCGGAGTGGGCGCCTGATGGGGGACATCGTTTCCCGCTGCGACTCATCGCCTTCTACGCTGTCGAGGTGGCGCTGGTGCTGCAGTACCTTCATCGCGAGGGCTTTCTCTACCGCGACCTGAAGCCGGAGAACATCTTGATGCGCGGCGATGGGCACGTGATGCTGACGGACTTCGGCGTCGCCAAGTACCGCAAGGGTGCTGCCATTATTCCCTCAGCCAGCGGCGACGGCGTCAACGGGGAGGATGCTACTAACTCCTCCTCGGCTGTTGGTACTGGCGCCGACGGCAGAGCGAATAGCTTTACAGGCACGACGCAGTACATGAGTCCAGAGATGCTACGTGGGCAACCGCACGACTCCCGCACCGACTGGTGGAGTTACGGCTGTCTACTCTTCGAGTGGGCCAACGGGCGCAAGGCATTTGACGCGCAGAACCAATTCGCGCTCTTCCGCTCCATCGTAGAGGAGGACGTGAAAATCACCCCGGAGGACTACCGACTCACTCCACTGGAGGTGCACACACGCGTCGCACAGATGCACTACCGCACGGAGGAGGTGCGGCTGGAGTGCGAGGAATGGGTCGCGCGGCGATTACGACGCAGCTTCACTTCACCGCTGCAGCGCTCAAGGTCGCCGTCAACTTTCATAGCCGAGGTGGTCTACAACCCCGACAATCGCAGCTTCGATGTGCTGCTGCGCTCTCCAGCGATGTCAGCCCAGTCCGCGCAACCCGGCATCGATGGCTCCTTCGCAGCGACTGAGGGACCGGAGGGAGCGGTGGCAAACAACTCAGTGAGCAGCTGCACCCCACACCGGCACGCCTACCCTCGCCTGCATAGCCAAGGCTACGCGTCGCCGCAGTCGCCAGCAGCTGCGGTAGCAGCATCGACAGCGGTGATGCTGGACGACTCATTTGCGAGCCAACTCGGCGCTCTGAGACTGCCCAATGCCGCCGGTGCGGAAGAAGACCCCCCAGGGCCTCCGCCAAAGTTGCTCCTGAATGACTCGCTCGAAGCCAGCTCCTTCATGGCAACAGGATTCAGCTCTTCCCTATCGCTCTTCGGAGCGCCGACGAACCTGTCCATGCATTTAACCACCACCGAGGACAGCACCACCACCGCGCTGCAGCAGCTAGAGCAGCAGGAGCGGTATCGCCACCATCAGCGACGCCGACTGCGCCTGTCTTGCCTCACCCTGGACGAGGCGACGCGCGACCGCTACGTCGGCGCCGCCGTGGCGCAGATGGATGAGGCGCAGGCGCTGCTGCGCGACTTAACTGTGAAGCTGCTCGACCGCCGCGTGGAGCACCGCCTCAGCGGCGAGGCCGTCCTGGAGCACCCCTTCTTCACCTGCTCGTACATCGCCTCGCAGCTGTACTACGAGGTTTATCAACGCCGTGTCCTGCCGACGGAGCTGCGTCGGATCGTGCGTGCCTCCCTCGGCCCCACCTCACCGACCGACCCCGTCGCATCGACGTGGGATGAGGTACTGCAGCAGTCCATTACTCCCTCCTCTCCGCTGCCGTCAACGTCCACCGCTGCCGCCGCCTCGCCCGTGCAGAGCTCTTGTCTCCCTGCTCCGCTGCAGCCGCCGACGCGGCCGGAGGACTGGCGTCAGCTCTTCATGGAGCGCAGCATTCGCGCCCCCTACACACCGCGGCTGCGGACCCGTGACGACCTCCGCTACTTCCCGGCTGCGGTGACAGCGACAGGGCTCTCCGCTGCTGTCGAGCAGCACCGCCGCATCAAGCAAGTGAAGGAGCAGCAACGGGAGCTCATGATGATACGAGCCAACAAGGCGGCGGCAGCCGTCATGAACAACAGCCTCAGTGGCGGCGGGCGCTTCACGCCTACCCTGACCAGCTCTCGCGTGCAAGTACCAGCGAACAGCAGTGGCGGCGGTGGTGGCTTTGCCGCTCTCCAGCCTCTCGACGCGGAGGCGGTTCAGCAGCTTCCTGCCACCACCACCCCCAACAACAGCCTCAGTGCCTATAAGTACGATGGGGCCTCTCACCTGCCCGCTCTCAACCCCAACAAGGCGGCAGCCGCGGACATCAATGACGTCAAAACCACTGGAGGGGCCTCCCAAGCGGCCACCGCACCGGCTGCCAGGTCGCAGGGGCCGACGGAGGTGCTCCAGTCGCTGCAACTGCCTCCAGTAGAGGTGGTGGTGTCCGTCACTGCTGATCTGGGCGGTGCTGCGCCGTCACTCAGAAGACCGGCCGATGTGTCAGCGCAGAGCCCCGCGGCTTGTGATGCGCGATGGGCAGACGTTGCTAAGGAGGCGCAGCTCGACGCATCGCCGGTACAGCACCCGCTGCTGCATCGCCACAGCGGTGCCTTGCCTGCGTACACGGGGGAAACGGCGGCGGGTACAATGGAGGGCGTGGTGAGGGAGTCCTCGCCGCTCTCCCCTACACCAACGACAACGCCGATGACAGCGACTCGGAGGGTGGATGGGAAGCGCGCTGAGGCGACGGCGTCATTGCCACACCCATTATGCGCGTCGGTGCTTCCACTAGCTGGGCGTTACTCGACCGAGATGGCCTCCTCGTGCACATCTCCTGAGGACACTCCACCCAGCGCCGGTCGGGTCAGTAGCGCCGCACGGGGCGGTGCAGCAGCCGATGGCATGAATGCTGGCAACGGTGGTGCGATGACGGAAGTGGTGGTGGAGGAATCCCCGTCAGACCTCTTTGACCGCGCGGCGACGCTGCCGCAGAGCTTCGTGGATGCGGCGCTGGCAGTGGCCGCAGCCGCCCAAAAGAAGCAGCAACGCTCCGTGGGCCCCACCGTCGCCCCTGGCGCGACGGCAGCCGCGGCTGAATCGCCCCACAGCCCTGCCTCCACAGACGTAGCGCGCAACACCGGTGCAGATGCAAGCGCCTTGGCGGCGGCATTACCGACTTCACTAGGGGCTCCGCCGCTGCCGCAGCAGCAGCCGACACGGGTAGATTTCGCAGCGTTCGGCTGCTCTGTACTCTCCGTAGGCCACGGATTAGCATACGCCGCCGACGACGGTGCTGACGCGCGGTTGGGCAGAATTCTCCCCAAATGTGGCGGCATTGATGCACACAGTGTCGCAAGCGCGGAGATCCACGCAGAGGTGGTGGTGGACGAGGACGAGGACCATGATGGTGGTGGTGGTTACTATGAGCAGGACGCCTTCGCCGAGGATGACGCGCACGGGGTAGACGCCGGCGATGCTACTGTCGTGGAAGAGGTAGTCAGCATAGCCGAGAGGACGACCGCGAGCAACAGCGCCACTGCTACCGTGATTGCCTCGGCGATGGACGCTAGCAGCTGCGATGACTCCCATGTGAGCGCGCGGACGGTGACGCCGATGCAGCAGGCTACATTGTTCAGACCATCCACAGTGTGCAGCAGTGCCGGCACGAGTGAGTGGGGAAACAGCGCTGCGAACGCACTCTCTCCCGACAGTGGTGGAGGTGTCGACGACAAGGTCAACAATGCCGGCAGCCGCGGAGATGTGTCACCCGGCGGCTTGTTCTCTCTCGTGCCCATCGAGGTGCCGCTGACTGCGAACGTCTCCCTCAGCTTCTCCAGCCACACGCACTCACTGTTGGACGACGGCGCCACACGACCCATGCATAACTTCCTGAAGGAGACGCCATTGCACGTGTTACCACTGCCCAGCCACGGGTGCGAGGAGCACTGCAGCCTCAGTGGCTTCGCAGCGCCGTCAGTTTCCTCCATGGCCACAATGCCTTTCGACGACTTGCAGCGATCTCTGTCCGCCAGCCTTGGCACCAGTGGCGCTGACGGTGCAGACGGAACCAGCAGTACGTGGGCGATGTCATCGCCTACCGACACAGCCTCCGCTGAGCGAGGGCATCAACGCCGAGGCCATCACAACCCCCTGCTGGACATCGATAGCAGTGAAGGTCAGGGCGGATCCGATACAGCATCGCACGTGTTGCCGTCACTCACGCCTGGTGAACAGCACCAGCAGCAGCAGCTCTTGTCTGCTTTGACGTCCGTTGTGAGCCCCCTATCGCCAGCAGGTACCAAGAGCGACACCGTGCTGTCCGGAGAAGCCGCCGACGTGCTGTCGTGCGCCACGGTGCCAAGGGCGGTGCAGAGGCTGCCGGACACACGTGTCAACGTCACAAGCGGTGGCGGTGCAGAGGCCCCCCCTGAGAGCCTGT
This sequence comes from Leishmania lainsoni, assembly GCA_003664395.1. Classification (NCBI taxonomy): domain Eukaryota; phylum Euglenozoa; class Kinetoplastea; order Trypanosomatida; family Trypanosomatidae; genus Leishmania; species Leishmania lainsoni. Next base: position 92,315 of record RAIA01000121.1, read on the forward strand.
GCGATGGGACGCCGCGTAGCGCGAATACTGCGCGTTCGGGCTGCCCGCTGGCCTCGGCCGCATTCCCCGATGTGGGGCATCGTGGTGCACACCCGTCACGTGCGACTGCGGCGTCGATCACACAAGTAGCGAGCATGAGCGCCAGCAACGACGGCGCTGACGACGGTGATACCACCACCACCGGCAGCTCGAGCGAAAGGGTGGACGGAGGCGAGAGTGAGAACGACGTGAGTGGATTGAGCAATTCAGCATGGCGACCAGTAATACCCGCGCCAGCCAGCGCGTGGAGTGGGAACGTCGCTGACAATGCGCGTCACTCGGACAGCGCGCTGTCGCTGCTGGGCTCGTCTGTGTCCTCCATCTCCACGACGACGTCTACTTCGGCCCACACCTTCTCCATGTCCTCAGGGGCCTCCTCGATAAACTCGGAGACCAACAGCGACACAGCAGACGCAGGGGCAGCCGCGATGTACCACACAACCATGTGCTCATCAATGGTAATGCTGGCCGGAGATGACCGTCGAGGTGCTGGTGGTCTCTCCGGCTCCTTCGGGAGCCACAACCGCTGCGGCGCCACCCCCCTTTCTCCCTACGGCACACTGCCATCACTCGACGCTGGCAGCGGTGGTCACCGCCGTCGCCATGGAAACAGCCATCGCATACCGCATTGGTACGCCCATGTCAGTGGCGACGCTGCGCACGGTGGTGTCGGCACGACCACGCCCTTCGCCGCCGCTGAGGAAATGGTCGGGAACCCAACTCTGGGCTCAAATCCAACGGAGTGCGTGCCGCTGTTCACTGAGAGCAGCGACAGTACGCTCTTCGGCACTGCGGCTCCCTCCGCTGTCACCCTCAGCACGACTGGTAGCGGTACTGGCGATGCCGCAGTGTTTTGGGGGCCCCTTACAACTACACTTTCTGGAGTCGCGTACAACGTCGATGACGAGGCGAGCATGGGCACCTTCCCGGAGATGCCGGCAACACCACTCGGCAGCTGTGACGGCAACAGCAACTCAGCATGGAGGCCGTCGTTCGGCTACAGCGGGCGCGGTCAGGGTGGCAAGGATGCCATCGGGAGCAGCACCAGCAGAGGTAGCGGCGGCCCCTCAGGCACAGGCGAACGACGCGGCGTGCAGGCGCTCTGGGCGCAGCAGCAACGCAAGCGAATCGCACGTGGTCTACAGCAGCAGCAGCCAGACCTCTCGCCGGTGGCGTCGCTGCTGCACGGTACCGACACCGAAAGTGGTCGTCGAGGGACCAGCGATAGTGGAGATCGGCAGTGGTATGGAACCAAGCGCAACCCCAGTAACGCGACCATCTTTGCAGATAGGCTTGTCGGCTTCACCTCCGACGACGGTGGTGCTGCGCAGCCGCTGGAACGTCGCCGTGACAGCGTCGTCGACCAACCTGAGCCGCGGCAGCCGAGCTTCGGGATACCATACCGCCGCAGCGTCGGCGATGATGGCGCAGCGCAGCGGCCGTCGTCTTCCCCGCAAAGCGGTGGGGAGCAGAGCCGTAGCCATAACCTGGTTGGCATGAGAGGCTACCAGAACTCATCCTTGGCGAACTCTGAGAACCAGGGTAGTGCAGACGGCCGGATCGGTGCCACTAGCGGCGGGGGTGACGGCGGCGGCGGTGGGCTTGACCACTTTCAAAACTTCTCCTTCACGTCTCCGCAGATTCTTCAGCAGTACCTCGCTTCCTCTTCCCTCGGCGGTGGCGGCAGCGGTGACAGGGAAGGGCAACTCCCGCACTACCAACGACCTCGTCGTGGTCGACTGGACGGCGGTGCCGACCGAGACTCTTGATGCACGTAGGCTGCGCAAGGGGTGGGAAGAAGGGGGAACCTTCCGCCTCTTGCACATTCTCGGCACTAACGCTCTCGTGGGAGGAATGGACAGTGGGCAAGTCGGCGGGGGGCGGCGGCGGCGGACGTGTGCGCATGGCGCTGATGAGGTTGACCCTTGCCTCCGGTGTTGACGATGCTCGTGCCGGGTACAATTTCTCTTCTCCTCTTGCCTCCGCCGAATCCTCGACGGTGATTCGCATTGGGCGCGTGAGAGGTGGGCATGGGCACACACAAGCGTGCGTATCGCTGCTCCATCGCTCCGCCGCGCGCGTGTCTTTGGTGCCTCCCACTGCCCGCTTCTCTTTCTTCCCCACGTAGTCCCCTCCCGGTAATGTGTGGGCGTTGCCGAGGTGCGAAGAACGCTCGGTGCTCAGCCCGTTCAAGTCAGAAGAAGTGAACGCGAGGGGGTGGGGGGCGAACAAAGTGACGCTGAGCACGGCGTGAGTGGCCTCCAGGAGAGCAGCACACGCGCACAGTGCCGTGGGGCGTGCACTCAGTCATGCTAGATTTACGTGGGCGGGAGGGAGGTGCTTGTGCTCGTGGGCGAGGAGAGACACGAAGAGTCGCCTGGACGCATCTCTGCCAGTCGCCCTCCCTCTCCAATGATGACCCCACCACCACCAGCACCACCATCACCACTGCTGCTGCACCCCTTCCTCTTTCCCTTCGCTACTCGCGGGCACACATCTCCTTGGGAAGGGAGGCCGTCAAGTTATCCCCCGCATTTACCACTACAACAATTGCACGCACAGCAGCACTCATCACACGGTGCAACCTCCCTCCCCTCTCTAGCTGCTCTGAGAAGCATACAGAGACTACAGACGCCGCCTCGCATTGCGCAAATGCTGCCCTCCCCATCATCGAAGCCGCCGCCGTCGGTCAGCTTCATGGATGCGGTGAAGGAACGCTACGGCTCTGCCGACGACAAGAACACGGAGGAGTCGCTCGGTCTGGCCTTTGCGCAAGACCGAAAGTGGGAGTTTGTCGGCGCGCTGAAGACGCGTGAGAAGCAGAGCCGCCACGATCGACTCGCCCTTGTCGTGTTGCGGAACTGCGGCATCAACGTGGCCATGCACGAGCCGAGCGCCGCCGCTGCGTCCGCAGGTGGCGGCGCAAATGAGGTGCAGGAGGCAAACATGACTCGACTAGAGGAGCTGGACCTGTCGGAGAACACGGCGCTCTCGCTGACAGAAGTGGGCAAACTCGTGCCCTGCCTCCCACGCCTAAAAGCGCTGCTGCTGTGCGACATACCCGACCTGTTACTGGTAAAGGGGCCCACAACGGTGGCGCTCTCGTCAGCGCACCTGTCCAAGCTAGTGCTGAACAACACCGGCTTCCGCTCGCTGGCGCAGCTCCGTGCTCTTGTGGAGGTGCCGCAGCTGAAGGAGCTGCACTTGGATAGCAATAAACTCATCTCGCTCGACGTTGTCATCACGCCGCCACCGCCGTCGCCAGGGACAGCGGAGGAGATGGTGGCGCACGACTCTGCCGTGGGTGCCGCTGCCGGCGAAGTTGTGTTTCCTCAAGTCACGACGCTGAGCCTGTCACACAACGAGTTGTCTGACTGGCGAGCCATCGGTGCCGCCATTGTGCACGTCTTCCCGGCACTCACGCAGCTGTACCTAACCGACAACAAGATGGAAGACCTTATACTGCCGGAGGACCTCATCGCACGCGCGGCCGCTGGTGAGGCCCTCACAGCAGAACTGGAAGACGGCGGTGTGCTGCAGCCGTACCGCTATCTCCACCCACTGACACTACTGTGCCTGAAGGACAACACTACGCTGTGCAACACCAGAACGGTAGACGCGGTGCGGATCCTCTGCCCGCAGCTGGCCACCTTCCGCATCACGTACAGCTCGCTGCTTCCGACCTGGAATGAGACCAGCAGCCGCATGTACGTCGTGGCCGCGCTGCCAACGATCACACTGTTGAACCGCGGCACCGTGCGGCAGAAGGAGCGGCTGGACTCGGAGATGTTGTACATCCAGCGTGGGCTGCTGAAGCGTCAGCTGGATCAGGAGACGCGTGGTGACGCTGACAACGTCGACGCCTCGGCTGCAGTCGCGCGGCCTCCGCGCATTACGTACCCGCTAGTGGATGTGCTCCGGGAGAAGCACAAGGACGTCGTACTCGCCATCCAACGCGACAGTGACACCGCCATGACGACGGGCTCCAACTACGTCATGCTCCGCGTCACGCTCTTCTTTGCGAACGGCTACGCTACGGCGGCCGCCACTTTATCGTCGTCCAGCCTGACGGCGAAGCAGACGCAGACGCTGCCGAGCACGCTGACGGTGGCGAAGCTGAAGGCGCTGATTCACCATATTTTTCAAATCAAGCCGGTCAACCAGCGGCTCAGCTTCCGCAGCGGTGACGACGGTGTGCTGGAGTCGCAGACGCCGCTAGACAACGAGCTGGAGACACTTGGATACTACGGGGTGTCAGATGGCGCCATCATCTACGTCGAAGACGCCTCGCTGCGGTAGGACGCCTATACGCGGGGAGAGAGCGAGAGAGAAGCAGGGCGTCTTCACCGGCTCAGCTGTGTCATTGCCTCTCCTTCAGCTCCGTCCCTCCATCCGTCGTCATCCACCTGCGCTGCGCACCTGACAGAGACATCGAAACCCTTATTAGGCAAGGGGGACCAGACGGACGCGCGAAGCGCGGCTGAGAAACAGCGAAGAGTCGGTGGTTATTGCGGGGGATGGGGAGGGGGGACAGAGGATAGAGGGCTGGCTGGCAACTCGGCAATGCACCGCCCTTCCCCCCCCTCCCCATCCCCCGCGTCGTCGTCTCTCCGCCTAATGTAAGACGTTGAAACACGCAAGCTCAGCCAACCAACTAAGAGGAGAGTGAGAGTGAGAGTGAGCCGCGACGCAATGCCCTACCTTCCCGCTCCCTCCTCCACGCCTCTCATCAGCAGCATCGCCGTCCCTCTCTCTCTCTCTCCCATCCCGCCCTCCCCCGGTCGCCTCTGCACCCTTACCTCTTGGGCGTGGCTGCGCAGGCGCCAGAGAGTAGATGGAGTTAGCGCGAACGAGAAGGGCGAGGGGGGAGTCGCTCACCCTCCCCCGCCCTCACACCTATGGCAGTGCACGCGACATCATCATCGCCAACGCTGTGGCTCGTTTCTTCCACCCGAGTCTGTCGATGTCTTCGCCGTTCTTCTCTCCCTCTCTCCTCTACTCTCACACCACCACCACCCACCCACCACACTCTCGTCATCGGCATAAGCAGCTGTCCACTGAGCGTTGCTGAGCACTGTCCCTCTCCCCACCCCACCCCACCTCACCTCACCCCCGTTGTTGACGTTTTACCCCTTCACCGAACGATCACGACAGCCGCAGCCGCGGCACTAACAACAACAGACGAGCGCTGCGGCTTAACTCCATGCGGCAGTTTACACGCCGGACGGCTCTGACAGCAACAGCCTTGCTGGCCGGTAACTGCGTGGGGCGTAGAGGTTCCGCTGCGGCGGCGGCGGCCTCGTCCTCCTCCTCCTCATCGCACAAGCATTCCTCAGTACCGCCGCGCCACTCACGCCCCGTCGGCGGCCGCGGCCCCGTCAAGGACCGCTTCCCCCCGGTGCCCACCGACCTCGCCGACCCACGACGCCGCCTCGCCGTCCTTGTAGACGGCTCGAACCCCAATCTCATCCCCGGTGGCTGCACCACGGTGGATCAGGTGTACCGCACGAGCGCCCTCTTCACCACCGTGCTGCCGGCTGTGCTGCAGGTCGGTGTTCCAGTGCTGCTCCGCGTCTTTGCGCACCAGCTACCCGCTGTTTGGGAGCCGCTGCTAGCAGGGAGCAGCAGCAGCGCCGCGCAAGGTGGAAGTGTCTCTGCCAGCCTTAATCCTCCAACTGACGGTGCCGGAAAGCCTCTCTCCCTCATCCCGTTTCCCCCCTCATCGTCGTCGTCGGCATCGGCGTTCACGGCGGCAGCGATAGACACGGATGTCGCACCACAGGTGCAGCTGGAGCACTTTCGGGTGGAGCGCTTCATCCCGCTGGCGATGCAGATTGAGGCGGATGCCCGCCACCTCTACGAGTTCCGCCACGCGAACAAGGTGGAGGGGGTATGCTACGTCTGCCATGAAGTCGACCGTGCCATGTACCTCTCGCTCATGGAAGAGCAGCGGACGGGGTCGGTCGAACTAGAGGGCCTGCTGCGTGAAATTACCGGAAAGGGCGGGAAGGTGGGGACTAAAGAGGGGCAGACGGCTGAGGCAGCCTTCTTCAACCAGTACGTGCTGGATGAGCTCGGTATGGCTGGTGAACTGCTGGCCGACTCACGATCCAAGAACGGTGTGTGATGACCTCCACGTCATGATGAAACATTTTGGAAGTGTCGGTGTACGGGCGTATGTGTGTGTGCGCGTGATGAGCACGTTGTGGTGTCGCTCTGCGCCTGTTGGGCGTGTTGGCCTCCAGCTAGCAAGAGGAAGCTCAGTAGGACCCGTCCCCTTCAACTTGGTAACACGACGTCATTCTGCTGGAGCGTCTGGTGGCTGCTGCAGTGGTCGAGGTGGTTCGGCTGCTATGCGTGGGCAGAGGAGGGAGTCGGAGATGGCGATGCGGTGTATTTCATCGACTTACCCTCGCCCTCCTCTCCGCCTCTGCTGTCCACCCCGCAGTGGCTCATGAAAGGCTGCGGGGTGGACAGCAGAGGCGGAGAGGAGGGCGGCAACAACAACAACAACAACAACGAGAGGGGATGAGACGCTGTGCGACATGGAAAGAGGGCGTAGGGGTATGAGGTGCAGGTGAATGAATGAGCGGGTGGCATATCGTCTCTTCTCCTTCCTCCTCCCCATTCCCAAATTGTCGCCACCACTGCCATGTGTGCTGCGCTCACTGATGTCCCTGTCGCCTTACGCGCTCCTCCCTCATCGCATGCATTCTGCTCATTCTCTCCTCCCCTCCCTCCCCCCTCTCTCTCTCGTTCTCCCTCTTCACGTCATCGCCGACACACAACGCGCGCCTGCGCAGGTGTAGAGAGGATGACAGGCGTGCCCGTACAATACACCCGCCAAAGCAAAAGAGATCGTTGAGCCGTGACTGACGATTGCCTTGAGAACCACGCACGCCCACTCACTCGAACCACACCCAGACGCATTAATGGGCTTCGTCGATCGCGGAGGTGGCCGGGAGGCGAAGGGCTCAAGCCTGCGCCGCTCCAAGAAGAACCCCGGTGCCCCCACCACGAAGAACAAGAGCGCCAGCAAGAGCTACACAACCCCCACCACACGATCCACGCCAATGCCTCCGCCGGTGTGTCTGCCAGTGCTGAAGGCCCTGATCGCGCCCACCCCCAGTGAGGGAACCGCGGCGAAGGCGACGGTGGCCGGCTACGAGAAGGCGCTTGCAGCGGTGCACGCGGCTGCACAAGCCGGCGGCTCGCTCCACATCGACGCCGCTGTAGCGCTGCTCTCACGCAAGTTGAAGGAGGATCAGGAAGGCATCTTCCGCCGCGCCGTCGAGGAAGGCAAGCTGGCCGCCATGGTGTGCTGGTGTGGTGAGGTGGAGCGGCAGTCGCTGCTGTTGGACACCTGTGCCGCGCACAATAAGCTGTACCGCGGTGCACTAGAGCAGCAGGAACAGTACAGCACCACCGTCAGTGATGTCCGTCATGTGCACTTCAAGAATGACTACACCGCCCCACCTGGCGCCGTGGTCGCCTCCATCACAACAGAGGCCATGGCATCGGCGTCGTCGGCAAAGGCCGGCGTCACTCTCTACGCGGTGCTTGGCATCCATGTCAACAACATCGACCGCTTGAACACTCAACTGCATGGCCAGTGGGTCAAGGAACTCGAGCGTAACGTGAAGCACAGCGACGTTGTCGGAGTCCTTACGGGACTGAACCTCAGCCGCGACCACGGCACGCACTACGCACAGGAGCGCCTGTTCAAGGAGTGCTGGCGTGTGGCGGCTGAAGTGCATCTGCCGCTGGTGTTGCATCTCTACGCAGTGGACGCGGCGTCACTCACTGAAACGGTGAACCACGCCGCTAGGCTGCTCGATGAACTCCTCGCCACCGCCGCCGCCGCTCCGTCTGCCGTGGTGCTGTACGACGCCTTGCGCGTCCTCCACGCTTCCACAGCAATGCGAGAGCTTCTCCGCGCACACCACCCAGCAGTGGAGACGACAGCAGCGGTGGCCGCTGTCCCCCTTTACGCGCTGGTCACGGCAGACGGACTGGCGTTGATGAAGGCGGAGGACGGTGAAGCGGAGGTGACAACGGCGGCAGAGAGCGGGCCATCGGCTGAGGCACTCGCAGCCCTGCTGCCTCCGCGTGCCCTGATCGCCTCCTCCGCTGCTGTGCACCTCTCACAGCTTCTCATCGGCACTGGCGCGCCCTGGGGCACGCCGCAGAATCTGCCAGACCCCCACCTCCGCACCCTGCCCAACGAGCCGGGGAACTACACCTACGTTCTACAGACACTCTACGACACGATGCAGGCACCGAAGGCGGTTGCAGCGCTGACGCTCGCTGATTTGTCAGCCATCGTGGTCGTGAATCATCTTCGAGTTTTCTTCCACGAGTGCATCCTGGCGCCGCAGCCGCAGCTGCAGCAGAGTAGCAGTGGAGACAAGACGTCTACGGACACGGCGCAGGAGCAACAGCGCCAGTGGGCCGAGTCGCAGCAGCCTGGGGCCGTGGCTGGACTAGATGACAGCGACGCCAAACGCGACCTGGAGGCGCTGCTGGTCGAGGCCGCGAAGGAGCGCGAGCGGCTGGTGCAGGAGCGGCTGCGCGAGGAAGAAGCACGGGAGCAGGCCCGTAGCGAGGAGCTTCAGGAGAAGCGGAGTAAGCGCGAGAAGAAGAAGAATGTGAAGGCGAATAACCGATCAAACTTCACACACTTCCGCAACAAGGACTTCGCGCCTCGGCAGAGCAAGCAGGAAAGGCTGACGCATCTACGAGAGGTGGGGAATCGCGAGGAAAGCAACACCGATGTTGACGGCAAAGATGACGCCCGCGAGGAGGCTCTGTCGTCGACATCGGCGTCCTCCGAAAGCGACAGCAACAGCGGTGACGGCGTCGCGAGGCCGAACAGCCTGGCGGCCGAGGTGGAGCGGCTTCTGCAGGCAAACGCGGCCCACTGCGACCAGGAGAACGTGGCGCAGCGTCAGCCAGCAGAGGGGGCCAAGGGGAAGGGGAAGAAGGCGTTGCCTGGCTCAGGGAAGGCGCACAGTACTGCCAACACGAAGGAAGGGCAGCATCACAGCACCGGTGCCAGCGGCAACGTCGAGAACGAAAGCCTCGACAACAGCAGCGACACTGGAGAAGCCCAGGACCCCACGGGGCCAACGATGGTGAAGGCAAAGATACAGATCTCACGTCGGCAGCGCAAGCGCCAGCAAAAGCGCCAACAACAACACCGTGGCGACGACAGCAGTGATGACAACGCGTGATGACCCGCGCGCATGCACGCACATGCCTGCGTGTCTGGCACAGCAGCGGTGTTTTTGGTGGGTGGTGGAGAGCGGAATCGCGTAGAGATTTGTGGGAGAGACTGGGCAGCTGGCGAAGGCAAGGAAGTAGTTGCGCATGAAGCGCCCTGTGTCATGTCAGTGATGAAGTGCCCGTGCAAGCGCGCGTGTGTATGTGTGTGTGTGTGTGTGTGTGTGTGTGTGTGTGTGTGTGTGTGTGTGTGTGTGTGTGTGTGTGTGTGTATGTGTGTGTGTGTGTAACCTCCCCCCTCCCCTCCCCGTTGTATGTGGGTCAACGCTAGCCAACTATAAGTTCGGCGTCGAGCTGCTCTGCCCCTTCTTGAGCCTGCGCCTCTATGAGCACACGGGGGAAAGGAGGAGGAGGGGGGGGAGCGCTGTCTCTGCCTCTCTCTCTCCTGGGCACTCCTTCCTCCTACATCACAGCACCACCGCAGCACTACTGCAGCCGTCCTCCAGCAGCTGTGCGCCATCTCTTCACCCCCCACCCCCACCTCCCCCCCCTTTCTCTGCTTATGCCGGTGTGCAGGGCTATCGCCTCTCTGCCAACACTTTCACAAAGCCTTCATCCACACCACCACCACCACCACCACCACCGCTCTGCATTACTCGTGCGAAGCCCCTCTCTCGGCAAACACCCGACGTCACACGGCGGCGCCATTATGGGGAACAGGATATCCTCTGGAGGTGTGGAGGCGGCGCCTCCGCCACAGCAGTCGCCCAAGAAACCCAACTGCAAGATCTGCTGCGCCTGCCCGCAGGAACGCCGCGCCCGTGATGAGTGTATACTGCTCAAGAGCATGGACGAGTGCGAGGCGGAAGTATCCGCCTTCTACGCGTGTCTGCTGAAGGAGGGCTTCAGCGCTGAGGAAGTAAATACGCTGAAGCGGAACACGAAGAGGATGTGAGCGAGGCGAGTGAGGGTGAGGGAACGCGAGAGCGCTGTCGGCAGGCAGCAGATGGAGCGAGGAGATAGCAGAGAGACGTGCGCGGCATCAGCGCTCCGACACACTATTACCATCACTGCTGCAGGCAGATTGGCCTCTCCCACCCGCACTGCTACCACCACCACCACCACTGCACTTCCCTCCCCCCTCCCCTTCTCATCCCATGGCCCGTCATCGCTGTTACCTCCGCCTCTTCCCTCTTCCCCTCGACACAGCAACGACGAAGGGAATTGACGCGCGCCCGCGCTACAGGGCGAGGGCGCATCTGTGAAGGCTAAACACGAAGACAGGAGGCGAGCGGAAGAGAGAGAGAGAGAGACAACTGGGCGTGGTAGGGCAGCAGTGTAGGGGTGGCGGGTGGTTGGATGCACCAGACGGAAGACGACCCCCTCGTGGGGGTGTGCCGGCTCGCTGAGTACGAACATGTCGGCGGCTCGAGACTTTAAGCCCAGCCCACGTATGGAGCACGCACCTGGGGAAGAGATACGCTCCCTTCTCCTCTCCCCCTCTCTCACCGATACATCGCCTTGAAGGGGCTCCGGTAGATCAAAGCAGAGGGAGGGGCGCATGTGTAGATGCGCGAGTCGGAGATGAATGGTGTGTTACGAGGTTGGCAGCACGCATACTCACACGCATACGCTACACGCCGCAATGCAGTCGCCCTTCCTCTCGTTCTTCCATCGGCATGACGCACAAGGGCAACGACAACGACGACGACGCTACAACCGCTGTCAGCACAACGGGTGTTGTGATGCTGTCGTGTGCGTACCGCGCCTCGCCCGTTACTCTCTCCTCCCCACCCCTCCCCTGCCCTTTTCTTCTCCCGTTCGCTGCCTCCTTCGCCTTGCCGCCAGCACACGTGGAGAACGCACGCAGGCTGGCACGCCACACACGCCCCCTCCCCCACAACGAAGCGCCCGTTACTCTCCACCCCTCCCTCTCCCCTCCGCAGCTCTCTCTCTCTCTTTAGGAAAGCACAGAGAGACGATATGGCCGCTCCGGTATCCTCTGCGGCGCCACCTTCAGCGGTGCAGCTACCGGTGCTGGCCAGTACGGGTGCAAAGTATCGATCACGTGCCGCCGCGATGTCGGGGCCCAAGCCGGCCATCAAGCCGGCCGCCGTGTCTCCATTGTCACCGTCATCTTCCCCGCCCCTTCACGTCTTCGCTGACCTCCCCGACCAGCTGCTCTGCTCCCCGGACAATTCTGTGTGGGTGTACGGGCAGCAGGCCCTCTCCTTCTTCTCCTCCGAGGCCGCGGCGCAGGCAAAGCTGGAGAAGAAGGTGCAATGTATGATGCGAGAGGCGCAGCGGCACTATGCCATCAGCTGCGCCTTCTTCAACTCGCTGACGAGCGAAGAGCAGATGGAAGAGGTCCTACGCGTGAGCGGTGGTGGCGGGCTGCTGTCACTGCCCCCGGCCATGTCCGCTGCGGCGATGGTGACGGGAACACCCGCCAAGCGCGACCACGGAAGGAGTGAGGACGGATCTACGCCAGTGAAGTGCTGCCGACAACGTCTGGCCGGTGTACACCGCGCGTTGCGAGACGCGTGGCCGACGTGGGGCGAGCCTGACATGAACGGCGCCGCCAGCAGCCCTGTCTCACGCGAGGTGGGGAACGCCGATGATGATGAGTCGTGGCAGAACTGCTACTCGCCCGGACTCCGAGTGAACCTCGTCCTTGATATAGTTGCATCTCGCAAAACTCTCGGCACTGCGCCCCTGCGCAGCCGGCCATACCGCCTCGCAGAGCACCTGTATCGTCTCATCATGCAGCCTGCGACCACGCAGCCAAGAACACGCTCTCCAATGTTTCCCAGCAACGATGTACCCTATACGGCTCCTACTACTGCTCGAGCCGCTCCCTCGACTACCAACGGGGCCAATGTCGCGACGATAGCAACAGCACAAGCTCGAAGCGACATTGCGCCGCACGTGCGCTCGCTCATCATCGGCATCAGCGACGCGGCCACAACTCTTGTCGGGCTTCACGTTGTGTGTCCGTATCGCCACCTGTCGTCCCCGACGCCAACGCTCATGCGACTTCGTCGCGCGGTGGAGGCGGCAGTGGATCAGCAACGAGCCCGCGCCCTCTCCACTACTGCCACCACCACCACCACCAGTGGTCTCGATACACAGGGGAAGGAAGCATCAGCAGCCGTGATAGCGGAGCCGGCCGCCTCCTCCCCGCTTTGCTGCGTAGTTGCCAGCCAACTGGCGCGCTACCGCCGCGTCGATGCGTTGCTTCCGGCGTCGTACGTACGAGTGCCGCCGCAGTCTCTGGAGCTGATCGATCAGAGTCGGCTCATTCTCTGCACGCCGAGAACGTTGCTCGACGGCTGCTGAAAGACTGGCAGGAAGAGAGACACAGCGAGCGAAGCGCACAGAGTCACTCACCCCAGGTGCGCCAATCGGTGCTCGCGCGCGTGCACGCACTCCGCACCACTCGGACGGCATGCCCAGCCAGCCCCTTGTCTCCTCTCTTCTCGCCCATTTTCTTCTCTGTGCTCGACTACTCACTGCAGGTCTCGTGGACTCGAGTGCGGTGTGAGCGCTTGGCCTCCCGACCCCTGCCCTGATCACCCACCGCGGCGGAGATCCTTGCATGGTCGGAGACGGAGATGTTCAAAGTTTTCCCCGCTGTGCGTCGTGGGCCCCGGTGGTGACTTGCAAAGAAGAATCGCCTCCTGGATGGCCTTGGTAGCGATGGAGTGTCTGGAGAGCGCGGGGTGGGGGAGGGATACCAGAGTCCGTCAAGCTCCTCCAGGGCGATGGGGGGAGGGGGGGGAGGCATCCGTGAGGAGGCGTCTGGGGGACCATGTCTGGAAGTGTAGCGTGGCTTTTACCGTCTGCCGTAGACTCCTCCCCCGTTCATCCACAGATGCACACGGTTGGCCTGCGTCTATCTGGGTGGCTGAGCTCTCCACGCGCGCGTCTTCAGCTCCCCCTCCATCCTCGCTCCCTTCCACAGCCCCGTTGTGTTCTCCACGCCTCCCTCCCCCTCCCCCCCCCGGGGGGACGGACCCGTGGCCTCTTCGTGCATGTGCACGTGTGTGTAGCCACCTTGCCCGTCAGACATTGGCCTCGCTCGTGATGTAATGTCCTCAGAACGTCTCTGTAGAGTGCGGCGCTGTGCCACCCTCGCCTTTACGTTCCTCTGCACCTCTCTGCCTTCCACTCACTCTCACTCTCCCAGTGGCAGCCCCCCCTCTCTCGCTCCTCTCCCTCGTCAACACCTACTCCACGCTAAGAGAGAGAGGGGGGGACACTAGCCACGCACGAGCCTTCTCTCTTTGCATGGAGTACCCAGTCGCCCTCCCCCTCCATGCGTATCCCCTGTATGGCCCCGTCAGTGCAGGTGGGTGTGGAGGGAGGGGACGGGATGCCCACTTTGTCCATGGAGCCGTGCCTTCTCTTCGCGCCTGTTGAGGGCCGCAGCCTCCATCGAAGGTATTCCCTCACCCTAGCCAATGGTGATCTCTGGAGGATCATGACGTGTCCCTCCCTCCCTCCCTCCCTCTCTCTCTCTCCGTCACCAGCAGCACTTCACCCCCGCGCACGCCATGCCGCTTCACGGAGAAGGGGAGAAGGCGTTTGGGCGGTGCAGCCATCACAAGTGTGCATTTCAACGGAGGAGAGGGGGTGGCGGATGAGCAAGAAGCGGCGCGGCTTTGCATGTTGATCCACTCGCCCTCCCTCTCTGCCCCCACCCTTCCTCGGCTCCTCCACACCTCCCGCCATCTTCGCTGCGGCTCCTCATCCCCACTCACACAATTTCCACATGACCACCAAACTCTTCTCGAACGCCAACCACAACACGGCCCACAAGGAGGCTGAGGACAGACACGGAGAGGCACGCGGCCGAGCTCGTCTTCACCACCCTCAAGCAGCACAGTATATGATGTCGCGCATGGGTGTTTTGCCGCGCTGCAGCACCGCATTGTGGCGAAGAAGCTTCGGCTACGGCTCTCGCGAGAGCGTCGGCGTGCCAGTCAAGTCACCGCCCGTGTCAACATCACTGCCACGGTTCACCACCACCTCCATACCTTCCTCGCCGAACGCAACGGAGCATCCACTCTCCCGACCGCTTCACACGTCGCGCCGCCACTACGGCACTGGTAGTGGTAGTGGTGCTGCCAGCGGCAGCGGCGGTGGTCTGTCCTTGATCGATCTCGCCAAGGTGTTCCAGCAGCTGAGCTCAGTCGATGCAAGGGATGTTCAACAGAATCAAGGCGATCACAGTGGCGGCAGCGACACAGCTGCCCCGACGACAACGACAGCAGTAGCAGCGGCTGCGGATGCGTCCCTCTTCAGCGCACAGCAGGAGATCGATTGCAGCGGTAGCGACGCCGTACCGCGAGACAGGTCTGAACCAGCGTTGCGTCGGTCACTGATCAGCTTCTCCCCTCTCTACGCGACGCGACTCACTACCCTTACAGAGGCGCAGTTCTGCACGGAACTCGAGAACCGGCTGGGCAAGTTGGACTACAGCAGCATGATGCAGTGCCTTCATGAGGTGGTGCGCCGGTTATCTCCTCCTTTCGACCCCGCTGCTGCTGGCGACGACAGCGATGAATACTGCGCGAAGGGGAAGCGACGCAAGGTGAGTGAGTGGGCAGTGGAGGCCGAGGGCGACGTCACGTCAGCAGCACGCTCACTCATGCGGAATCAGCGACTTCTCACCGCAGTGCTGAGCGTTCTTAATCGGATGGATTTGTATGTTATGGAAACCGAGGCGGAAGGCTCGCCGCGGAGCATATCTGCCACCGCACCACCCGGCACGGACCTCAGTCCGCCCCAGAAGCCGCAGCTGCAGCCGCATCGCCTTTCGCTACCTGCAGCACCGCTCTCTGTGCGCCTCTCTCGCCTGCTACTGCAGTGGCTCTCGCGCGAGGTGTCCTGCATGGACACTACGACGTCGCTGCAGGTTCTTCACCTCCTCGCTCAGCAGAGGCTGGTGCACATGGAGGCGGTACTGCAAACGCTCGTGGACTCCATCGTCGTACATGTGGAGCGGTGCGGCTCCACGGCGGCCACAGTGACACCGTCCGAGTCCACCACCGCCCGGGCTTTTACGCTGGAGGAGTACAGCCTTCTCTTCGACACTATGGCGCGCTTCCAGGCACAGCTCTTGCGCCTCTCGTACCTGCGCCAGTCCACCGAGCAAGCACGCCACCTCGCCAACCCCTCCGCTGCCGAACCGCGTGATGGCATGAGTGTCGGCACTGGTGGTACGAATGCCACCGCCGCTGACGCTGCCCTCATCACCAGTCATACGGCAGATCTGTGCTTGGCGTCCGCTGCGGCAGCTGTGCGGCGTCGCGCGCTCGACCGCAGCAACCACCCCGTGGCGAACGGCCGTCTGTTCCACCACCTGGCGGAGGCGCTGTCGCTGACTCTTACGAGTGGCCAACAAGGGGGACTCTCTGCGTCGACGACAGGCGCCACGGCCAACGCGGTTGGGCTGGCAAAGACGTCGGCGCGCCTGCTGAAGATAAACACCACCAGCTTCCTCTTCTTGACTCGGGCACTGAGCAAGCTGCAGTGGTGGCACGATGGCCTCGCTGCCGCGCTCGCGGCGCCGCTGACGGGGTACGTCCGCGCCCACCCCGAGTCTGCCCTTGTCGTGGTTAGGCTGGTTGGGCGGCGCGAGAACCGCAGCGGCGATGTGGCCTTGCTGGAGGCGCTGCAAGATAGCCTGGCCACGCTGCTGCTGCGTCGTCGCGGCGCGTTGAAGGCACCTACCGAAGTGGCTCAGGCACTGCGACAGGGCCGAATAACACGGCTGAACGGCGACGCCGACGTGAAGGGTGGCGCAAGCGGTCTCGTTTCGTGGGGGACCCAGCATAGCAGCGTCGGTGCTGTGGGCGAGTCGCCACATTGCCTTGCTGAGGCAGCCATGAGGGGTGTGAAGCGAGCCGACTCTCCGACGAAGACAGGCATCAATGCTGCCAGCGAGAACAAGTCGTGGGAGTGGGGAGAGGAGGAGGAAGAGGGAGAGGAAGCTGATATGCGCCTGTTCTCCTCCATTACGTTCTCCACCACCCCTGAGGCCCATCGCCGATCGCGTAAGCGCTTCGCCGCCCCGGCGTCACCACCGGGGAAGTCCGTCTCTGACTCGGCGGCGTCGCTCACCTTAATTGACCTACACGCCCTCCCCGGCACCGTAGAGGCGCTCTGTCGCTTTCATGTGCGCACGATTGCAGCGATGCCGCCCCCGAGTGAGGGAGGTGCAGAGGCAGCGACAGCAGGAGAGGAGGTGCGTGCTCGGCTTGTGCGCAAGATGCGGGAGTTGCTCGGCTTAGTGCTCGACGACGCCTTGCGTGGCATCACCTCTATCGACGCCGTCGCGCGTACCCTCACGCCGGCGTTTCTGTCGCGCGTTCTGCTGGCGCTACTGGAGGCAACCGCGCAGCTGCAGCAGGCGTGGGGCGCTGGTGGGTCCGGTGCGTCGCTAATAGGCCGCGGCGAACACGCAAGCACGGCCACGACCCAATACCCCCACCACCCACTCGTCATTGAGCTGGCGTACGCCTGGACGATGCAGGTGATGCGGAAACGCTGCCCACCACGGCCGCCTCCCGCCTCCCAGATCGACGAGCATACGGCAGAAGCGACGCGATACCACCGAGTTGCGACCTTGACCTACTGGCGACGCGTCATCACGGTGCATGAAGCGCTGGTGAAAGCTGGGCTACTGTGCCGCACTCGCCCGTATGCGGTGTGCGCAAGCAACCCCGCCGGGACTCTCAGCGGTAGGTACTACATGCCAGACGATGTTCTGCATGCAGCGCCGCGGGTCCACGCAGCCGTACAGCGTACCAAGATGCGGATCGAGGCGGAGCGTCAGCGGGAGGCGGCTGAGAGGGCGAAAGCGGCAGAACAGCAGCAGCAGCAAGCGGCAGCATCGCGATACGCATCAGCCATGATTCGGGGCTCTGCGCAGCGGCAGCGCTCCTCCGTGGCGTCGCCATCCTCACTTTCGTCTGATCATCAGCGTCGTCACCCAACAGCTGCGCAACCAGCGCGGACGACTGATGTCTTTGCCGGCTACACCAAAGCCCTCTCTCGCTTGCTCTGACGGGTGCACGCGCCGCTGCTCTTTAGCCTATCTCCTCTGGCTTCAAGGCAGGTGGGCATCTCCACACACACACACACACACACACACAACTCAGAGCTGATACTGTTCAGAGAATGTGCAGCTCTCTGTGCATCAGTGTCTCCCCCTCCCCCATCCCTCTCTTCCGCCCTCCTAAAGCCCCGAGAAGGGGGAGGAAGAGGTGAGATGGGGGTATCCCCAACACAGAGCCCTTCGTCTGCTGCTTCGTCTCCTCTACAGGGAAGGCGGCATGCGCGGACGTGCCACCCACATGACCCAGCAGCAACCCCCACACTCCCCCGCACCCCTCTCTTTCCTGCCCTCACGCGCCACTAGCACCCTCGTACCTCGCAGCGCATTACCGATACTTCTACCCGGCCCCCCCCTCCGCTCACCTCCTCACTACCCCCCTCCCTTGCGTGGTTCTTTCCCTCCACATATCCGACCACCATCTGCACCTCCATCACCGTCTCAGAGAAACGACAAGCACAGCAATGGAGCGTTGCAAGCAGCACCTCGTAGCCAAGAACGCGGCGTTCCTGATTGAGCGCATTCAAGTGTTCAACGAGAGCAGCGCCACGGTCGAGCTCGCCGCCGTTCGGCTGAACTGCGAGCCGGCCCGCATTGCCAAGTCGCTGTCGTTTTCGCAGAAGAAAGCCATCTGCAAGGAAGAGGCGAAGGCGTACGAGAAGACGAAGATGAAACTGCGTAAGCAGCAGCAGCAGCAGCAGCAGCAGGACGGCAGCGGTGCGGAGGGGAGCGAAAGCGCGAGCACCTCGCCTGCCGACTTGCCCACCACCGCCCCTGGCGACGACAACATCATCGTGATTGTGGCGGCGGGTGATGCAAAGGTGAGCGCGAAGAAGTACAAGGAGAAGTTTGCGTGTCAGCCCAAGATGCTGAAGCGTGAGGAGGTGGAACCGTACACGGGCTTCCCGCCCGGGGCAGTGTGCCCCTTCGGCCTCCACGACAACGTCAGGGTGTACCTGGACGTCTCTCTAAGGCGTTTCCCATACGTATACCCGGCAGCGGGGACAGCGAACACCAGCATTAAGGTCACGCTCGACGAGCTCGAGCAGTACGCGTCGAACGCTATTGAGTGGGCAGACCTCTGCGAGGGGTGGCAGTCGGAGGTAGGCGTCGCCGCTTCCAGGGCTGAGGACACCAGCGACGGCAGCGGCACCGCCCCTGACGAGGTCAATAATGCCGGCATTGCCGCCAAGGCGCAGAACGAGGCGTCCAAGTTGGCGGAGGCGACGGCGTAATGCGCCGGGGGCGGTGCACGTCTGTGTCGTCCCCCTGTCGGCAGGGAACACACACACACGCACGCACGCACGCGCACACACACGCACAGCCACAACAGGCGAGGACTCCTGTGCGCGTGTGGCCACCTGTGAGGTGCGCCTCTCTCTTTTTTCTTCCCTCTCGCCCTTCGCCTTGGACGACGCCGTCGCCTCCCATCCCCGACCTCGCAACATGCACCCTACACCCCTCCTTGATTGGACAGACTCGCGCACGTGCACTCGCACTGCTACCCCCATCCCTTCCATCCTATCCTCCCGCTCTAACGCCGAAACTCACGCGCCTCTTCTCACTCCCTCTCTCGACCCCGCTGTTCGAAGGCCTTCCGACGTCGTCACAGGCATACGCGGTGGCAGAGGTGGGAAGACGGCTTTTCCTCTTGACTTGCTCATCCCGTTCCCTGCCAAACATCTACGAAACCCCCCACCTCACCCCTCACCTACACGACCTGCCATCAGGGGCCCGTCGCGTGGCGTGCGAGGCAGCCGTAAGACACACACACACGCGTGCAAACAGCAACGCGCCGACTCAGCCATCCCAGCACGGCCTCCGCCTCAAACACCACCCACCACCCGCACAGCAGGCCGCCTCACAGCCGCTCCCCGCCATGCCGGCCGCCACGTGGTGCATCCCACTCGTGGTGGCCGCCGGCCCCCCCCCTCTCCACACCAGTAGACAGCGAGGGCCGGGTGCGATGCGTCCGGGCCACGCGGACACTCTGCCCGTCGCATGGGTGGCGCAAGCATGTCGGCTGTCGCAGGTCGCTCTGTGTGTGTGTGTGTGTGTGTGTGTGTGTGTGTGTGCGTAGCAGGCACAAATCACCCCTCCTCTTGTGCGTTATTGTTGTCCGCGCTGCCGCTCATCTCTCGTCGCCTCTCCCCTTCCTCTTCCTCCTCCTCCCTCCTCCTCCCCCCCATCACACGACTGACAGCATCGCACCCGCTCCTCTCCACTTAAACCCATCAGCAGCAGCAGCAGCAGCAGCAGCAGCAGCGATGCCGACGAAGCAGTACATTCAGCTTCTACAGAAACTCTTTGTGTACTTGAAGCGCAACAGCGGCCGAAACGTGCCGCACGGTATCTCACAGGTCGCCCTCATCGACGATGATGACCTGACGAGGTGGTTCATCCAGCTGCTCTACAAAGATGAGAACAACGCTGACTTCTACGTGTCGCTCGAACTCGTCTTTAGCGAAGACGACGACGGCGAGGACGGCGCGGCAGGAAGGGCGTGGGGTGAAAGCACCGGTGTCGGAGGTGCGCGATCGCTGCATGGGCACCCTGCAAGGCAGGTGAGGCCGAGCGCAACGGCTCCCCACCCCAACGATGCAGCGCCACATTTGGCTGCCGCAACATCGCCCCCACCCGTGCATCGGCACGACATGACGACAACGAGCTCTTCGACACCATCGCCGCAGTCATCTTTCTCGCTCGTCTCTGGAGGTGCAGGAGGTAAGGTGCGAGAGGCAGCAGCGTGCGATGGAAGCCGCGAGCTGACATCAAGAGCAGTCCCCGGCTCTCCAGACGGCAGCAGTGACTCGCCCGCGAGTGACAGAAGCACACAGCAACAACGTAGTGACGACGATCCTAGCAGCAGGCCCACCGCCACTACCCCGGAGCCGTACAACGAGCTCCAACGTCGCCCCGTGGACCTAGGGGCGGCGAGGCCGCAGACCGGCGCCGACGCGTCTCCTGCACCGCCCGTAGATGCAGCTAGGGGCGGCAGCCGTCCTATTGCCCGCATGCCGCTCGTCTTCGTTGTGGCCCCGCGTCTCATCGCATCCTTCATTCACCACGGCGCCCTCTGCTCTCTCGAGCTCATGTCGCAGCACTGGGAACTGACACCAGAGAACATCGTGCTGCTGCTCGTAGCGCTTTACGAGACCCTCAACCCTTTTGCCGGCGACGGCCGCGTGTCTGTTGATGACGCGGAGCGGATGGAGAGTCGCCGCGAGGCGGCGGCGGCGGCAGGCGTAGATAGCGGCGGCGCATCGCCCTTTACAGGAGCCTACTCGGAGGAAGAGCATCAGCTCGGCATGGAGTACATCCATCGCGCGCATCCACACCTGTTTCGTCGCTACGTGGATCCGACCGCGGCGCATGCGAGTGCCGTGTGCGATGGCGCGACGTCTCTTCCCACCTCGGAGTCGAGGGGAAGCCTCGGCGCCCCCACACCCCTTGTAAACCACATTACCACAGCCACAGCGGCCACCGGCGGTGGCATGGTGCAGAGAGCTCACCATGACATGGACAGGGACAGCACCGTCGCCGCCACTGGGTTCGACTCGGTGAGGTCCTCAGCCTCACCGCACGAGGCGCAGTCAGCCGCAACGACCCTGTCATTCATGGAGCTCGGGTCTGCACATGGCCCTTGTGGTAGCAAGGGCAGCGGCGCACTCGCGCCACATGTGTTGCGGGACATGTCTCGCCTCAACACCGCCGTGTACGATGCCCTCGTAGCCACCTACGCTCCTCCAGCGGAGCCCTTGCCGGCTCCCCCGCCGCCTCCGCTCCACCCAATCCCGACACAGAAACAACAACACCCAACGGCAGCAACAACAACACCGGTCGTCATGCTGCTTGATTCACCCGCCCTTCTCGCGGATGCAGAGGGCGTGCAGCTGTTCCAGTCCGGTGTGCGGGGGGTGCAGCAGACCGTCGTCTCGACCACCGAAGTGGTGAATTGCAAGAGCAGCGCGGCGGACAGCACCACGCCAGATAGGCCTGCTAGCGAAGACCGCGCTAGTGTGACGACCGAGTGTAGTAGCGGCGCGTTGCCATCGCTGCCTGCTTTGCTACAGCAGCGCACCCCGTCGACAATGATGACGACACCATTGCCGCCGCCGTCAGCAGCGATGTCCATCTTCACGCCGGTCATGAACGCCGAGCGAGTGCTGCGTGCACGCCCGCCGGCGCTTTCGCATGTTGCCTACGCCCCTACACCCCCTCACAGAGCGGCGACAAACAGCGAGGAACTACAGCCGCCGCTGCAGCAGCGCGTCGCCGAGCTGTGGATTCCATTGACGCTGCCGCCGCCCCCCATCGGTACATCTACAACACCGGCGACCAGCACGGCGACCACAAGGAATGTGGAAGGGTCTGGGACCACACATGTGCTGCGGCTCTCAGCAGCGGGCGTGTCATGCGAGGGCAGTGCTGCGGATGACGCAGCCGCCCCATTTCCCCTCGAGGTCCACCTCCTCGGTGACACCGACGACGACGATGTCCAACAGGCGCGAGTGGCCTGCGTGCTGCGAAACATGCGCGTGTCCGTCACCGCCTCTCGAGAGCCCAGCAGCGGCGGCAGTAGAAAAGTCAGCTCCTCAGCCACGCAGCAGCACCAGCTTCGCTTCTCTCTGCAGTCATCGACGGCGCCGTCCCCGACAGGTGACGTGCACACGTGCCAGATACCCTGCGGCCTCACGCTGCACTGCAGGAATATGTACCTCTACGGACACCTCCGTGTCTTCGGCGGCCTCGTACTCCACAACTGCGTCTTCGTCGGCTCACTCACCACGGAGGAGCTGGCGACTGTGCAGGTGTCGCACTCTCACCTGGCACTGATGCCCGACGATCGATTACTGCAAAGGCACCCGCCGTACCGAAGCGAGCCGTTCCGCCGTCGTCGCAGGGCTGGACGTGGTGCGCCACCTCAACGATCCCCTTTCACAGCCTCGCCAGGCGCGGCGGCCAAGACCGGCAAGGCGGCAGCCGCATCTGCCGATACGGCCTGCAGTGCAGCAGCGGCACCGCCGCCGCCCCCGGCCCTCTTCTACGCGCAACGGAAGGAATGTGTGCTCGTGCTCGACTCCTCTCGAGTGGAGATGTCCGAAGATACCCATGTCTATCGACTGATGCCCTACGTTCACACAGCAGCAGCAGCGGTGTGTGAGCGGCGACGCAGCAGTCGAGAGGTGAAGACTGAGAAGCCCGGCGACAAGCCCAAGGCTGTGAGTCACGAACTGGACCAGGGTGACAACGACGAAGTCGCCAGCATCAGCGACGACAGCGAGGGCAGTGGCAACGAGGGAACAGCAGCAGCCGTTGCGCCGTCTCTTGCAGCCATGATGACAGTCCTGCGCTCACTGATACTCGTGTCGAACCAGGGTCGACTGCGGCTCGTCCGCTGCACCGTCAACCCTGGCCGCCACACGGAGCGCTCCATCTTTGCTGAGCAAGACGCGATCGTAGATATGGCGTACTGCACCGTCACGGCCGCCATCACCAGCGCCGTCAGCGTCCAGGGGTGCCGTGCATACGTGGAGCACTGCCTCTTCGAAGGTAGCCCAACGACCACTGCCGCGGCAACGAGTCCCGTGCAGCCAGCTGAAGCAGTAGCAGGCGAGCAAGGGGCCGAGGGGGACGGCGCGGACGCGGGTAGTGGTGATGGAACCCCCTCCAGTGATCGCAGTGGAATGCGGCAGCAGAAGCCAGCGCCGCCCATACGCGTCAACGACACGACGCGCTGCACAGGACTTAACGTCGAGCTCGGTGGCACCCTCACCGCCCGCCACTGCACAGCGCGGCATCTCTACTTCGCATTCTGCGTTATCGCTCACTCGGTGGCGCACTTCTACCGCTGCCATGCCGAGGACGTTGTGAACGGCTTCACTGTCGACGCCTCCGCGGCCACGCTGGATGGCTGTTCCGCCAACACAAATCACGTCGGCGCCTTCGTGCTGCGCAAGGCGAAGTGCATCCTGACAGACGACAGGTGCGGCAGCTTCCCGCGACGGTGCAGTCTGCTCGGCGAGGCCCACGAAACAGCACACCGCGCTGTGATGGGGGAGCTTCTGCAGAAGCAACAAGAGAGGAAAGGAGGGGTGGTGCCGCCGGCCATCTCAGCGACGGAATCCTTGTGGACGTCTGCGGCAGCCGTTGCGGAGCGCACCGCTCGTGTCGCGCGGCTTGCGCGACGTCACTACGAGGAGCAGCTGCCTCGCTCCGATACGCTGAGCGACGCTGCTTCAGCGACCGCCACGGCAATCCACGCCTCGCACCGGCCCTCACCAACTGCAAGCGAGACGTCATCGCCGCAGCAGACACTCGGTTTCTTTGGCGGTCGATTCAGCCTCGAAGTGCGCGACGCCGCGCTCAAGGCAACGGGGGTGACGCTGATGAACGCGCACGACACCTCCGTCTACGCCTACGAGGACAGCGTGGTGGAGCTGGAGGAATGCGTCTTGTGGTCGACGGCAGAGGCCGAAGAGGCTGCCAATGCGGTGGCGGCGACAGTGGCAGCCGCCCTTGGGTCCGCTGCATCGCCAGCCCCCTCGGCCACCTCGGCAACTGCGCTGAAGTTGACGGGTCTCCGCGCATCGAACAGCGCGGATGGCAGCGCCGCCAGTGCGCTGCGGTCGGGGTCACCGCGGCAGCGCTCATGCGGTGTCAAGGCCGTCCACGCCAGCCTTAAGGCTCGTCGCTGTCTAATGACGGGTTACAGCTTCGGCGTTGCCGCCATCCAGTCGACGCATGCAGAGCTGCAGGAGTGCATGGTGGTGAACGGCATCAACGGCTACACAATCGACCACTCGCAATGCCGACTGCAACACTGCGGCGCTGACACATCCCACGTGGGCCTCTTCGCCCTCAACAACTCTCGCGTGGAGGCCCACAGCACGCCGCACGTGGTGGGCGTCAGTGCCTGCGGGCGCACACCGCCGCCGCTCATCTGTGGTGGGGTTCCGGCAGTCTTCTGCGGCGACGTCTACGGCGTGGAAAGCCAGTCAAGCGAGGTAGAGTGCACCGGCATCACCGTACTGCGCGGCCGCGACAGCGGCTTCAACGCGTACAACAGAAGTGTGCTGCGGCTGACTAAGTGCCTCGTAGACGTGTCCCCCACGGACGCCGCAAGTTATGTGTTTCACAGGCCCAGTCGTAGCAGCAACCATAGCAGCAGCAGCGGCGGCGGCGATGCTGGCAAAGCAAACGCGCCTGGTGAGGGGACCGGAGCTGCAGCTGCAGTAGGAGGAGCGAGGGAGGGAAAACGCGGCAGCTCGAATGAGGACGGTGCAGCGAGTAAGCCTGACACATGGACTCGCTACCTCAACCTCGACGTCAGCCTCGCGGAGGAACTGGTGTACAGCACCAGCGACGGTGCCCTTGACCACCCCCACCACGATCGACTCCCATCATCCGTGTTGTGCCTCGCAGACCAGCAAGGCAACACAGCGCCTCACTGCGACGAAGTCTGCGAGGACGCGAGGGAGGAGGTCATGCGCCCCACTGCTCCGGCGGCCACCACCCCGCCATCGGCGCCGTCATCCGTCGGCCGCAGCGCTCCAACTGTGCGTACCTCGGGAGTGAAGGTGTGGTCTGGCAGCCAGTGCCACGCGCAAGACACCGAAGTGCGCTGCGTCACGTTCGGCTTTGCCTCCCTCGGTCCAGAGACGCTGCTGGATGCGCACCACTGCACGGCCAAGCACGTTGTCAACGGCTTCACCTCCGACGGCGGCGCGCTGCAGCTAACCAAGTGCAGTGCCAGCAGCAACCACGTCGGCGTGTACATTCTTTCCCACGCGCACTGCGTCGTGCGCCGCGGCAGCTACACGGCAAAGAAGTACGGAATCGAGTGCCGCAGCGGTCTGCTGTCGCTGCAGGGCCACGTGAAGATCTACGGGTTCTCGCGCATCGGCCTGTACCTGTACGACGGAGCGCACTGCGAAGCCGACCCGGACTGCGTACTGGACATCCACGCCCTGAAACACGCCTCGCCATGGTCATCGGTCATGTCGTCGGCAGCCGTCGCTGCGGCCGCCAGGACAGCGTCAGGTAGCGCCAGCTCCACGTGTCTCCTTCAGCCGTCCAAGTCGCAGCAGCAGCTACCAATGACTACGGCATCGGCCACCTCATTCTGCAGCCCCGAAGACGTGGCGAACGTATCCGACTTGCTACCCGCCTGCATCGCCCTTGACGAGGCGACGGCACATCTGCCACAGGCGCTGCTCGGTGGTGGCGCTCGCTGCGGCATCACCTGCGGCGACGGTGCGACGGGCTTCATTGGCAAATCCATCGTGTATGACTGCAGCTTAGTCGGTGTGAACGTCTTCTACGGCGCACACTTGACGCTCGCCAATGCGCTCCTCCGCTGCGCGCAGCAGTACGCGGTAGTCGTGCATGCCGGAGGCGTCTGTCGCATCACTCGAAAACCCGAAGGTGACGAGACGGTCAACAATGACCACGGCCCTGACATGGGCAGTGACGAAGAAGCTGAGGATCGCAGGGCAGGAAGCAGTGGCGGACTCAGGGCAATTCTGGGGTGGCATGGCCCCGGTGCCGCGGTGTCCGCGGCGGTCCGGCGCTTGCAGAGTCTGGCCTCGCACATCATTGCAGTGCCGTGGCGTGTGGCCCGCCAGTGGGCAGTGCGAAGTGATCCGAACGACGGAGCAGCAGCAGCAGCAGCAGCAACCGAACCCGTTGTGGAAGACGGCAGCTGCTGCGGTACAGTACTCGCTAATGCGAGGGCTCGATCGTTCGCACCTCGATCCACGGCCTACACCGCCGCCGCCGGTAGGACAGCGATGCTCCCGGCCCTAACGTCTAGCGCGCCACGAGCACCGAGACACCTCCCGCCGCGCGTCACTACGTGTACGCAGCGTCTCTCTTCTGACGCCTCGCTGCGCCGAAGTGCTGGCACGAGGTCAGTCGCCTCGGCCAGCTCTGCTGCGGCGACCACAGCGTCGCCGGTCACCATCCGTGCCGGTGACGTTGACGGTGCGCTTCTGGCAGAAGACGAAGATGAAGAGGTCGGCGGCAGCCGGTCCGTGCCGCTGACAAGGGCTATGCGGCGCCGCTTGAAGTGGCTTTGCTGGGAAGCCCACCTCGATACTCGGCTGCCCTTCCGGCTGAACACGTTGATGATGCCCGTTGCCGCAGCGGGCGTTAGTAGTGCCGGGCCTGAGCCTGTCAGCACGGCTGTTGGCGTAGGGGAACAGCACCCCTTGTCACCGTCGCGTTCCGGCAGTGTCGCTGCTCCACCCCGCTGCGCCACGGTGCCGTTGGCAGCGGTCGCGGCAGCAGCAAGCCTTCCTGCGGCCCCTGCACCCGGGGAGCCCTCCATCGCCTCTGCCTTTCCGGCGGTCCGCCCGGCAATCTGCGGCAGCTGCGTGGTGCGCGGGACGTGCACGATGGAGCGCGTCGTGCTGCGGCCCACCAATCATCTACCGTGGCACTTCGCCGAGTGCAGCCGCGCCGGCGGTGCGCGAAAGGGGGAGAGCGAACATGACGGCGACGATGACGAGGACGGGTCGATGGGCATGGAGAGGGACCGCACCGGCAACACGGTGGCGACGAGAACGCAACACAGCCCGTGGGCAGGGCAAGGGGAACGCGACTCGTCGGCGCCGCAACATTCCACAGACAGCACCAACTGGGCTGACGACACAACCTCGGCGGGAGAGGTGGACGGCGACAGAGCGTACGCCTCCCCGCTCCTTGCAACCCCCACCACCATCAAGGCAACCTTGGCGGCCGGTCGCGCCGTAGCCGCTGCTACCGCCAGAGCCACAGACAGCAGGGAGGCTCCCCCTTCGGTGCGCATCCTGCACCACCTGATGCGTCAGCCGCCGGCTGTACATGTTTGCCAGCAAGGCGTTTTGAGCCTCACGGACTGCATCGTTGACGCCTCGCTCTCCTCACAGCCACACCTCGGTGTTCGGCGCGCCGGACAGCTCACAGCTGTCGTCGCGTGCGAGGGGCCATATGCAAAGCTTCACTTCGATTGTGTCCGTATCGTGCGCAGTGAAGGAGGAGACGAGGAGGACAGGAGCGCCATCGAGGGACGTGATAGCGATGCCTCCGCCGCATCTCAGGTAGCGATACCCCCCGCCTCCACCCACACCCCAACCCCCGCGCCGTCGTCGCGTCGTTGTGGTGATGTCGTGGCAGCGGCCGCTGCTGATGTTACCACTGTCCCACTGCTGCTTCTCTCACTTGCGGATGGTGCACAGTGCACGCTGCACATGGTTGGTACATCGCTGAATGATTGGCCGTACTGCGCCTACACTGCCGCACCGATGAGCCACGACGGCAACGACGTCTGCAGCGACCCCACAACGAGACAGGAGAGGGAGACCACTGAAAACTCGCCAGGCTCCGCTGGTCACGGTGGTGCGGCAGTGGCGCAACTCCCACCTGCTCGTCTCACAGCGGTACACAACGCTGGCATAATGCTGCGCACCACCGGAGATACGCTCGCCGAGGTCGCATACGCGAGCGTTACCGCCATCCTCGCGTCGCAGCGGTCGCAGGTGCGGCTGACGCACTGTACTGTGACTGGGACAGTGCCCATCATACTCGGCAGCAGTAGCTGCGCGTCCCTGAAGTTCTGCCGCGTGGTGGGTGGCGTGCGGGCCGGCCCCACTGCAGCCGCTATCCAAGTCGGGCACGAAGCCTACTTGACCCTGATTCGCTCGTCAGTGTGGACGCTGTCTCGAGGGCTGGCGGTGGAGTGCATGGACTCTGGCTGCGTGCAGGCGATCGACAGCGAGGAGCTGACGCTGGGTACGGCGGCGGGACCAACAGATGGGCTCAACGAACGTGAAGGAACAGCCGAAGAGCCATGAAAACGCCACCGCAGCACGCGTGACGGCGTGTGTGGGTGTGGGTGTGAGTGTGAGTGTGTGACGTCGCTGTCTGTGCCACTTCGCCCATGCCACCACGGCTGCTGATGTGTACGTGGTACTTTGCCTAAGTGCACAAGTATCCGATGTAGTTCTCTCTCTCTCTCTCCCACGCGTGCTGAGCTTCCACACACCCTGTGCGTGAGTGGCGCCTCCCACCATCACGTCGTTGTCGTCATCGCCCCTATCGAACACGAACTGCGGTGCGCGATGTATTAAGCACCGCAACAAACCGGAATCACAACGGCGGAGCTTTTGCGTGTGCGTGTGAGGTGGAAAGCGAGACTGTGAGGCCTCCCCTCCCCTCCCCCCCCCCTGTCAGCTCTGTCCCTCTCCACTCCGGCAGCTGGACTCATCCTTCGTGTCTGCATCTCTCCCTCCCTCCCTCTCTCCCTCTCTCTCTGTCTGTCTTCTTGTCCGCTACGCAGTCTTTCCCTCGTCATTCCCCCCAACGCCTCTCCACTCACCTCCGCCCACGCACGCGCACAGTCGTCCTGGTCCGCCTGAGAGAGGCAACCCACATCCTAAGAGCGGAAATTAAAAGCCTAGCCAAAAGCGCAACCCGCGAGCGAGCGTCTGCTGAGTCCGTTTGGAGGGGGTTGCAAACACAACGACCAGGCAGAGATACAACAAGGGCCGAAGGGTGTGTCACCGCCACTTGGCCGACCAGCACCGTCAGTACGCGCGTGGAAAGTTCGTGAAAGTACGCGGAAAGATGTCATCGCACTACCGCGAGCTGAATCAGCTCTTCGTGGATGCCAATGGCCAGCCGGACTTCGACACCAGCGTTGAGATCAGCGCGTCGCTGCCCATCAAGCAGTTGTTCCAGGCGCGGTCTCTACTCTGCCTGATCAACAGGAGCAGCGAGGCCACCACCACGAGCAGCACGAGCCCATCCACGGTGAGGCCCGTGCATGAGACGACGGCGCTGCTGCGCACGTGCAATGCGGTGCTGCGGTGGGCTGCGGACGAGAAGACGGGGCAAGAGCAGGGAGACGCTGCCGTCGCCGCGAGAGCTGCGGCTGTAGGCCAGATCGACTCCCTGCAGAGCCCCGATGAGTGCCGGATGGCGTGGAAGTTCTTGGCAACCTTCGCCGGTCAGCCGAGCGCCATCGCGTGTATTGAGAAGGCTCTGACCGAGGTGGCTGTTGACTTCCACTACGCCATGGCCCGCCCCCGCCAGTTCGATATGTTTGTCCACCTGAGCGCCATGGAGAAGTTCTTCATCGACGGCGACTCGCTGCTCATGGCGGCGCTGTCGTCGCCGCACGTTGACTGGGACCTCCTGCAGCCGCTGCACGTGCTCTACAATGCCCAGGCGCTGCTGCGTGGCCTGCAGTCGCGTGGCGGTCACTTCCACGTCGTATTTTTCCGCAACACGACGTGGTTCTGGGCGCCTGCTCCACAGAAGCTCTTCATCCGCGAAGCTCTGCGCGAGACACTGACGGCCGTCGCCGCGACGAACCCCGACAGTCAGCTTGTGGTGGACACCTTCGACAGCTTCCACTGCGAGGAGTTTGCGGCCTATGTGAGCAAGTACGAGCCAGAGTTCCTTCTCATGTCCGATGGCGAGCAGCTCGGCCACGAGACGGAGCTGAAGCACCTCTTCCACAACCACACTGAGGAGGAGCTGCTTCGCTTGGAGAACGAGAGCAGCGTCGGCGAGGAAGGCGCTCCCGTCTCTGCGGCAAGCATGACGCCATTGACGGACGAGGAGAAGCTCGAGCTGAAGCAGCGTGTCATGGAGGACCAGACAATGGAGCTGAAGCGTCCCTACCGAAGCCTCGTCGAGAACGAGAGCCACGGCGACACGGTGGCCTTCTACTATCACTGCTTCCTCACGTGGGCCACGGCGCGGCGCATCAAGGTTGCCTACTCCTCCCGCATCATCACCCGCGAGAATGCCGTCGT